>MJUU01007728.1:94029-104231 GCA_002080025.1 Modiolus philippinarum
CTAGTAAAATGTTTTTTGTTTTATATAATGGTATGCCCTGTTATGCTTTGTGTATGCTGCATATAGGTCATTAATATTTCCCGTGTGTTGAATGAAAATCATCAGTCTGACGTAAAATGTAACCAACAAGAGAATTTCTTCAGCAAATGCTATCGTTTGATACTAAAATTGTCGAAGTTTTCGAACATTAGCTAGAACGTTATAGTGTGACAGGGCCATAAATCAAAACCGTAACGTCCGGTTCGTCAGCAGCGTCGATTAGAATTTCAAGTGGAGATTATGGAAGAATAAAGGCATTAAAGAATTGAAGTCAATGTTGCCGATCCAATCAGACCGCTCCTAAAGCTGGTTAAATTCCCTTATTAGAATTGAAATAAACCAGGTTTGTCCGATACTTTGTCATTTAAGTATAATTTTTACATCGGTAACGCTTGGGATAAAATATTACAAAAAGAACATCGAGCCCACAAGGTATGGCTACAATGATTTCACCTTTTTTATTGTCTCCAGTACAAACTCTGTACAAACGTATTGGAGACCTACTTCAAACTGGGTGGTCGCAGTGGAGTCGTAGCAAGGACGTAGTTTGAAAGTAGTAAAGACGTGATGAACGCAGAAGAAACGTAGTAAGGACTTGATAGACCTACGAGAAACTTGATCATAAACTTTAAAGACGTACAAAANGTATATCGATCTTAGCACTGACGTAGAGAAATCGTTGTAAAAACTTTAAAACTATATTTTTATCCCGTTTTCACTACGTTCCAGAAAGTTTTAAGAACGTACTAAGATCTTGATGGTCTTCGTCCCAGTGTGACGGGGGTTTTAGCGAGATGATGAATTGAAAGAGTCCTTAACGTTTTTCAAGATGAAATGGCAAAAGATAACTTGCAGAACCGAAAGCCGATTTTACTTGGAAATATGCAATGTCCAATTTGTTGTAAATTCTGTTGAAACTAAGGAGTCTCTTCCTCATGCAGAGAGCTGTCATTAGCTAATTCTGGCTTTCCATTTAGATCATATCGGTTACTTGCTCTCTATCAGTCTTTAAACATCTTTGAGTTAATGGTCTTCCAAATGTTTAGATTTTATTTGCACTGCGGAGACATAAGTTTTCGAAATGGCCATATGCAGAAATAAGATTCACAGTAACTTCGGTATAAACTTATATAACCGATGACACTTTATATGGATAGTTGAAAAGACATTTTCCACTACAGAACACTAAATAGGAGACCTGAGTAATTCTTAAAAAAATTTCCAGCTCTACAGCTTACCGCTAGTTAGGACACATTGTACATGTGATGCATTTATATATTTGAATTTGCATGAACTTCCTTATGAACAATTGCCAGATTTATGGCCCACTTTCATTAAGGTATTTGTAATACAATCGGAATTTGGTTTAAACTATGTATTAACTACATAACTAACACGATGAGACACAAGTACATAAATGCATTCCGGGAACCAGTTCAAAATTTTTTGTACTCTAAACTCAGCTTCACAGTGAAGACCAACGGGAAAACCTGATTGGTTTTTATGGTTTAAAAGAATATGGATTTTAACCGGGGGAACAAGATTAACATCTATGACTTCTCTTTATAAATAAACAGGCTGGCAAAAATTATCAGAAAGAAGAGAAACACATTATATAAGATACTTTTACAAAACTGTTAATAATCTGATACCTCCATATCTTTCTGATTTAATACCGACTCGCTTTCAGGATGTACATTGTTATAACACAAGGAACTCTGAAGCTATTCACCCCATTATCACCAAACGCTTTATATTCAAATTATTTTCTCCCCTCTACAGTTAAGCTTTGGAATCAAGAGCCAACTGATATAAAATCTTGTCTTTCACTCAATAATTTAAAGAAAGATTTATTTCAAAACTAAGCTGATTAAGAAACCCCCTTCTATTATACGGGTACCCGTAAAGGTCAAATTCTTCACGCTAGACTGCAAATGAATTCTTCCAGTCTAAATGATCATTTATATAAGAAACAACTTATTCAAAGTCCTAACTGTGCTTGTGGAGAACCAGAAACAACGGATCACTACTTATCACGATGTACCAATTATCACAGGCAGCGCAGTCAATATATATTGAGTTTGCAAATTCCCTTTCGATTAACGACTATCTTGCCCCTTTATGGATCTGATTTACTCTCACAGGAACAAAATGAATACGTATTTAAATCAATACAATAAATTATTATCAGCAGTAATCTCTTTTCACTAGCACCCACTCCCACTACTTCTTGAGACACTTTACTCATCTTTTCTGGTATCCAACCTTAGTTTATGTTGAACTATTATTTGCATTTTTTTGCGTATTTTGAACCTATAATAACTTGTATTGTCATATGCTGTTAACTCTTAAACTTGAGAATGCTGTATTTAATCGTTTTGAAGTGTATCTTATACCCTTAGGATATGAATTGATATAAGGGCATAATTAGTAATTTGTGTAATTGTTTGATTTGATAATTGTATGTATGTACATCTATATATATATATTACTAAAAATTAATAAAAATATCTTTACACTAAAAAAATATGCCATATTATATCCCCAGATTGATGAGTGAATAAGATTTCTTAAATAACAAAAGAAATTTACTTTTACTAATGAATAAATTTTTAGAAATTTTTATAACACTTTCTTGATTTTCAATGAATGGCGGTAAAACCTGAAATGTTTACGCCTATGGGAAATCTAACAATTTTTATACTATTAATAACCCTTTGTGTGCATAAAAATATTTGAGAAACGGAGTGTGAGCGAAAATAGTAACCAGCTGAGGATAAGCAAAGATCAAAAGAAACAAAATCTTAATCCGAAATGAACTGGAGCCTTTGTGTCGAAGAATTACTCCTCAGAATGGAACCAGCACGTATTGATGCTGCAATTTGTTGCCAAATGATGGAATGGCAACTAAATGCCTACTAATTCGTTTAAAATGCTTTAATTCTCTATAATCTACCCGATCTCTCCAAGAAGATTAAGAGTTTCAGTCTGAAAAGGACTAACATGAATACAATAATTTCTTTTATCTTAATTTTTTAATGACTCCCTTTAGGTAAACAATGAAAGGATATGGAGTTTATGCACATTAGACAAAAACTCTGTACATACATGTTAAACCAATGAATAACAATAAATGATTTATCCCAAAGTCTCCGGTTCATTTTAACAAAATTAATGATCATCTGTACGAGTTTCTCTTTCCAAAAATTTTCTTTAGTTGGTACAAGATTGTTCGCTTACACGAGATGTAATACTTTAAGCTAAGGTATAGGCAACTGCTGAAAAATTTTCAAATACGGTTAATGCTATGAAATATTGCCTTGTGGTTCAATTCCATTGATTAAAGAATACTGAGCATTAGCTATGTTAATTCCTTTCTCCCATGTACCAAAATTACACAAATGCCAAAACAAACAACGGTACATCGCTTGATTTGCTAAATGTTCTTCAAACCTATTTCTAAGCTATCAACATCCATTTTGACAGCTTCAAAAATATTGTGATACTAGCTTTTCAAGAAGTAGTGTAAATGAAATGTGGATATTAAAAAAAACTCTAGGGATCTGCTTGATATCTTAAAATCGATAACATTATCACACTGTAACAGCATTAAAAATTTTGACTTCTCCACGCTTTAAACTACAATTCCTCATGAACAACTGAAATTACGGCTGAAAGATTTAATTCATAGATGTTTCTCCCGCAAGAACGGCGAAAGAAGATATTAGTACATTGTTACAGGCAGAGAACAAACATACTTTGTGAAATACGACTCAGAATCACAGAAAAAATATACAGAAGAAGAAGTGATTTGAACTTTAGAGTTTCTGATCGACAATATATTTGTCCAGTTTGAAGGACTTGTTTTTCAACAGACTATCGGAATTTCAATGGGTACAAACTGTGCACCTCTTTTAGCCGATCTGTTTCTCCACTCATATAAAGCCGAATTCATCGAAGGGCTTCTTCAGAATAAAAATAAAAAACTTTATCACTAAATAACCCCGCATTGGTGATTTTCTTCATCTTTTCTATCAAAAATCCAAAATAGCTCGAAATTATGGATACTACAGATACTTCCACGTCAGCCTCGTTCCTTGACCTTCATCTTGAAATTGACAACAGAGGTACACTTCAAACTAGGCTATATGACAAACGCGATGACTTCACTTTTCCAATTGTCAACTTCCCTTTAATACCGGAGTTGACATGTTCAACACGGCGGGTGTCTTAAAAGAAGCAGGAGATGTCTCTTGTTTTCATTATTGTTTTTCTGGTGCAGTGTGCTTGTAGATTGTGGCTTGTGATTGTAGTTCCTGGCCATTGTAGGCGTTTGCTGTTTTCCTGTTTTTGTAATGCATTCTCTACCGGTACACCTGATCTCACCCATGGTTTTTTTATTGGGTCAGTGTTGTTCATTTTTGTATATATGTGTGTCTTCATTTTCTTTTCTGTGCCATGCTCATGTTATGTCTTTGTTTCTTTGTTTTTCTGACGTTGCCATTGTCCTTGGATTGTTCGTTTTAGCCTGACGGTTTGGTTCTCACTTACCTTGCTGCCGGTGAGAAGATAATCGTAGTTTTTGGTTTGAAAGTAAATATATTCCAGCAACATTTTGTTGTGGTTACATTTGTTATCGACTTCTGAGCTGGGTCTGCTTGTTGTTCTTGAATTCTGATCGATGTTCCCATTTCTACTTTCAACTGTGCTTTTTTTTAACCTTCACTTTTGCTTGTTAATGCTGTTAAAACTAGATAGATTATATTATACCTGACGAACCTAGAATGTATAGTTTTGTTTTTTTGGAACCAATGTTTTTCGTTTCCCGTTTTCCAGCATTGTGTTTTGTTCAGTTTTCTTATTAATTCTTTTTTTCTGAATTAGTGCTTATCCTAAATGACATATTATGCATAACCTATTATTTAATAACTTTTAATTATACCGTTTTGTTTATAAGTTGAGTGCACGTTTGTGCTCATGCAGAATAAGACATATGAACACTGAAAGAAGCAGGACGAATTTCCAAATTACAAAGTATGTTTTTCTATGCAGAGTACAATCAACAAAATATGCTGTAATTGGCAAGACAAAAACAAGGAAAAATAGCAAGTATTATTGAAGATGCATGTATGGCTGATGCCAATAGTTCAAAGTTTAGATTTTTTTTGGTTTGCTCGTTTTATTATTTGTTTTCACGCCGTTCATGTTGTTTATACATAATAATTTTGTTTTCCTTATTGGACAATAACAAGTACAGTGTATGAATAAATGGGAAATATCTGAAATAATAACTTTTATTATTTATTACTAACACTTTATGTGGATGACTTGTTTAGTTTTACCTTTCTGCGTCTTGAACTTTGTAACATTACTTTCGTCAATATGCTTGCATTTCCTACCAGGAAAAGGTATTTCCGACGGAAATATTACTGCATCACAGGAAAAGAACGATGTTATAATGTACAAACCACTTGTACTTAACATAATAAGCATTTATTAAAAGTTGGTCGACTTTTCATACAATAAATAATTACAGACTTATATAGAAAATTTATAAATAAATCCAAAAAAAAAATTATTTTGGAAAAGGCTGGCTTTTTTACTAGTCTTTTTCCCGGTGTGTAAAAGAGATTTGATTAAACTTGAAACCATTTAAAAAGACCACAAGGGCCTGGCCATTTACCTTTAAAGTCTAGATGCATACATGTATGTATTTGAACCTCTTGAGAGACAGATGGCAAACTCAGGATTTTAGAATTTAAAGCTTTCCAGATATTTTTGTATAGGTTAGGGACAAATTTCTCATGTATAAAAGCCAATCATTTCAGTTCATGTAATTTTGACAAATTTTGATACAGCGAACGTTTATACATGATCATTGTAAGTAAAACGTACGTGTGATCAAGACTAATTTATGTAGCTGAACTAGGCTTGTTTAACATGAAACGAGGGATGCACTTTTTGTTTATGTTCTCTTGTGCAACTGCAGTAGTTTTGAAAGGTAAGCACATTATGATAGCTATTGTGGGCTTCTTTTTCAGAAATACTGTTTTGGTTCTTCCATAAGATACATTGTATTGTTTTTTGCAATTACAAAATCTGCCCTCATCATAAATTTTTAAATCGAATTCCAGAAGATTAAACATAGTGTTTTTCAGTTTTTTATTTATACTTTTTTTATTTTGCTTTGTTTTGTTTTATTGTTTTAGTATTACTTTTTTTAAAAAAACATTTTTTTATTGTTTTTTTTATTTGTAATTACTTGTAGAGAAACATTCGTGCCTTGTGGGTATTTTAACAACACAAAATTTTCCAATGAAATTTGCTGATAATTTTCTGTTCTAGAATCTTAGGGCCAGAAGTGTTTTTTTTCCCAAAACGTATCCAAAATATAAACATAGCTAGTTAAATTACTAGAATCTAGATGACATTTTTATCTGTTCCAGGTAATTGGGAATGTTACCACTTTTCTAAAGAAGACTATAACGATATTTTAATTTTTGGAGAGGAATTAGTTTGCGAAAAGAATGGTGGTGTTTTAACAGATGATAAAACTATAAATCCACCCGGATGTAGGAGTTGCCAGTGTTGTCAAAGGAAAGGTAATGTGGAAAATATTAAATGTGATAAATTTTAAAAGGTGTTACTTACAAAAGCTTATAACTGTCAGGATTTTTATTTCCAGAGGCAGTGCTTCCAATTCTACTATTTTTGTATGGCAACAGTTCCATATTATACGTATATTTTTACGTTTTTTTGGGGGGTTCCTCATTGTAATATATTGATGAATTGTTTTTGATCGCTCTCGGTATTCTATATTTGTTTAGAAATTGCTTTGAATCAAAATTTGCTATATAGCTTTGATAGCAAAAGTGCCACTCCTCAATGACGTGAAGGTTTGCATTAACAAATATTCATTTCATCCCTTTTAGTTTTAGTATGATTGGAGTTATGTTAAGGGTTTACTTACTTACTTTACAAACATTTAGTTTCTCATAAAATGAAGTTGAAATCACCTTTAGGTACTCGTCACGCACAGAATAAAAGATGCTGAACCCTTCAATACATTGATTGGTCTTTTTCCACTCTTTCTAAATGGATTCAAACAAAAAAAAACTTTAGAGTTAAAGAAAACAACAGAAAGAGTACTCGATCGACATCGTGTTGGGACTTGCATCTCGAATTTGACAAAAATTGTCATTTTACTAAAAATGGACGAATTTAATATTAAATTTTTCGATTTTCCTAACATGGCGAGTAATATTCACACTATTTCTTCCCACGGAGTGTATGTTTCACGGTTGATTAGTTACATGTAAGCTATTTCCAATATTATTCGATCACTTAATAAATCAGGGCTTCAAAAAAATTCCGTTTAAACGATAATTAAAAAAGTTTGGTCACTCATGGAACAAAGTGAAGCCTCGGTCCAAATTGTGATTCAAAATTCTTTTTACCAAGTGGTGAGATAAACAATTTGACGACCTTCAATACAATGTAGCAGTTACTGTTCGAGTTTCTCCTGGACAGTACTGAACTGGAAGGGTAGGTTTCACCTACTATTAAATTAGTTCAACCTGCCATCTCTTTTGAAATATCAGCGGTCAGCAATTTTCCGATTGCTATTCACATACTTTCGCTTTTGTCGGTTTTTGCCAATTCTGTTTTCTAATTTTGCTTTTATCTTTGTATGGGGTAAGTTCATCGACCATCCACTTATTCACGTGTAAATAAGATCTATTCAAATATCTCGATTAAACCATAAAAAAAATGCAAAACTTGAAGTATTTTAGGGGAGGGACGGAATTAACTTTTCAAAGACTTATTCGTCAGGAATAAGGGACTACCCTTATAGAGTTGCAGGATATTTATTGTATTTTTTCGGGACTAGGTTGAAAAAATCTATGGAATTCGCAATTCGAAAGTTATTTTCTAGATTCTGGGACCTTATCCCCTTCTGTCTACCCTCTTACAGGCGGGGAAGTGGTTGAAATAGAACAATAGAAATTGAGCTCTCGTTTAAATGAGGTACAAATATTACTTCTTGGATTGTTTACCATAGATGCAAAATTATAAAAGTTATTTCCTATGAAAAAAATACTAATATTTTTCATTCCTTTATTTTGAATTTATATGAAAACAACAAAGATTGCCGCAGGTGAACGCATAGATGCGATGCACAAACGGCATAAAAGATAAGGTTAATGTCTGTCTTTCAAAGTGGATCCCCAAAAAGGCCATCTTTAGATTTTGACCAAAATTTGTATACGGATTGCCAATATTATTGTTAATCCATGTGCACATTATTATATCCGCCTTTTGTAGCATTTGTCCAGAATAAAAGTTCAAAAACGATCGAATTTTTATCTCCTTTGCATTCTTTCTGAGGTTTCTTTCGGGAATCAACTTTGTATAAATAGGAAACTGCTCCCTACTTAAAACTTGAAAAAAAGTGGATCCTGAAAAAGGCCATATGCAGAAATCAATTTCATGTGGTTTATACGATGCGTAATTATATATTTAATAATACTCCTAAATTTTGTTTCCGCCCATGCCCTCTGAGGGTGGCTAGATTTTTTTCTTTATTATCAAAGTTTTGACTTGGTTTTAAAACAATGTTTTATGAATTAATTAACGACATTTATATATTTCTCATATATCTGTTCCGTACAGCGATTGTTGCAGCATAAGATACATAGTATGTGAAATGTTAAAGAAATACCGCAAATATTAGAAATTTGATTTTTTTAGCGTGGCTATGTCATCACACGTCTTGTTTATTTGAGGAGATAGCAGGTAAACAAATTTACATGGGAGACAATTTTTGTGAACTACTTCCCCGCCTGTTAGATGAAATAACATAATTTGCATCTCACTCACACATTGACGCTTAAAAAGAGTAAATATGTTGTTTTTAGCTCACCTGGCCTAAAAGGCCATGTGAGCTTTTGCCATCACTATGCGTCCGTCGTCCATCGTCTGTCTGTCTGTCTGTCCGTCAACAATTTCAAAAATCTTCTCCTCTGAAACCGCTGGGCCAAATGTAACCAAACTTGACTTGAATCATCACCAGGGTATGGCTCCTCAAAATTGTGTTCGATTAGTCGGCTGGTCAAACAACATGGCCGCCATTGCTAAAAATAGAACATAGGGGTAAATTGCAGTTTTTGGCTAATAACTCGAAACCGTTACAGATATCAAAAATCTGACATGGGGATGAAAATGATCAGCATGATGAGATCTACCTACTGTGAAATTTTGAAGAAAATCTGAAACCATCCCGGAGTTATAGCCCCTTTTCC
Organism: Modiolus philippinarum; assembly: GCA_002080025.1. Classification (NCBI taxonomy): domain Eukaryota; kingdom Metazoa; phylum Mollusca; class Bivalvia; order Mytilida; family Modiolidae; genus Modiolus; species Modiolus philippinarum. The sequence goes on from MJUU01007728.1 coordinate 103,371, forward strand.
ATAAAATTTTTGCATTTTTTATTTTTTATTTCAAAAAAGTGTAACAGATTGAGGTCAAGTGTAAATTGGAAAAATGTTCAGCATATCAAAATATAACCACCCTGAAATTTTGAAGAAAATCCATGAATCCTTGTAGGAGTTATTGCCCTTTTTTCACCGAATTTTTAAAATTTTCTTAGTTATCGTCTTTTATTTCCAAAACTATAGAAGATGAAGGTTAAGTGTAACATGATGAAATGTTTGCCATGCTGTGGCGACTTCAAAACTGGTGTTGAAAATAGTTGGTTGACCGCCATTTTCAAAATGGCCGCCAAAAAAGGCGGGAAAATTCAACATTGTCCGATTTCAATGAAATTTGGTTTCCAAATAGATATTGATGTTGCGACTTCAAAACTGGTGTTGAAAATTGTCCGCTGACCGCCATTTTCAAAATGGCCGCCAAAAAAGGCGGGAAAATTCAACATTGCCTGATTTCAATTAAATTTGGTTTCCAAATAGGTATTGATGTTGCGACTTCAGAACTGGTGTTGAAAATTGTCCGTTGACCGCCATTTTCAAAATGGCGACCAAAAAAAAGGCGGGAAAATTCAACATTGTTCCATTTCAATGAAATTTGGTTTCCAAATAGGTATTGATGTCGCAACTTCAAAAATGTAAAAAAATTGTTTGTTGACTGCTATTTTCAAAATGGTATATAGATAATATAGTGCAGGCGGTGTTGCCATAGATGACAACAAGCAGGTGTTCAAATCCAGCCGAAGACCTTGCTGGATTTTCCGATATTAACAGGTTTAAAAAGATGATTTTCATCACTGTTGGCATTCGGAATCATATATTCTACCTTTGCAGCTCACCTTACCA
>MJUU01007728.1:104800-127143 GCA_002080025.1 Modiolus philippinarum
GTGGCAACTGAAAACCAGGTGAGCGATACAGGCTCCTGGGAGCCTCTGGTTGAAGATACCATCGATAACGCGACTTGTGTATATGTAATAAGTCTTATGTCAATAAAGTATTATGAAGCTGTATTTATTTTGTGTGAATATAAGAAAGCTACCATGCGCAACAAAACAGTAATATCAATAGTAGGCATGTTTTCTTATTGTTTGCACTACATGCATGATTGCCATATGTAAACAGAAGATCAACAACTTCTTGACTGTTCGGTTCTCACTTACTTTACTACATTTTACCATTTATATCGATAACAGTTGACCACAGAAATCAAAATTATATTACAAATGTAATGGGTTTGACTTCATAACAGAATTTTTGGTTTATTTTTAATGTAATTTTATCCATGTCCCCACCAAAATTAAGCCATTTTTCAGCCGTTCAATACTAGTGCACTGTAATGTAGAAGTGGTCAAACTATTTACTTAAATAACAATGGAAGATTATATTCAGTCCCCATCAATTCTGTTATTTCAATGAAAAGGTAGAGCTATAGGTTATAGTTACACTAGCAAGGACCCCGTTACCTAAACCGCTTACTTTTCGAGTTTGGTATGACAGGTGACGAACATGAAGCAGATCACTAAATGTTCAACAGCACCTGATTCTGTTTCCTTCGTTGGGGTTTGGGCGTTTAATTAATTCACTTTTATTTTTTTGTCATGTTGATGTTAGGTTTTATTTAGGTTGTTCTATCTATTCGTACTTTTTGTTCTCCGTTTTCTACATTTCCATTATGATTACATCGCTATGTTTTCGACTGATATCTTGCTTTACATTTTCATTTTCAGATATTTTAAACATAATGACTTTTCTTCTTAGATAATGCAAGGGAATGGAGTTTAAATTCACTTGCCATTGGTTCAGATATAGTGTGTGCAGCCTGCAGTGAAATCACAGACGACCTTGAAAGACAATCATGCAACTCAAAACTGTGTCTTTGATTCAAAGTGTAGTGAAGCGTAAAATGATTATGAAAGCTGATAACAACCCAAAAACACTAGAAGTGCGACAACTGAAAAACATGTAAGACCTGCAAACACGTTTATTGTAACAGTATTTTTTAAATAAATATACTTGTAAATAAGACTTTTTTCTTGAAATAGTGGATTTCCTATGTTTGTGTTTTAGTGCTGCTGACGAGGAACAAATTTCCGAAATGGCCATACGTCTCATTAGAATTAATTGCAGTTAATACATATGTGATGGTCTCATGCTCACTTAATCCATATCCTTTCGTAAAATATTTGATACAGGAGTTTGTCCTTTAATTCATTGTGGAGTAAGTAAAACAATTACCCGCACTTAGATGTTTGCCCTTTATTTTTCTAAGATATGATGTACTTGTACATGAGATTATATCTCAAGTATATACTTTGTTTATTACTATATATTATGTAAAGGAGATACAATGGCCAAGTTTAAATTCATGAAAAAATCCACGAGCCAGAGGCAAGTGGATTTTTTATCATGAATTCACACCTGGCCATTGTTTCTCTTACTTAAACCATTGTTGAGACATTAGAGATTAAAAGGATTATCGCCTATCTAATTACTGCATTGATTGAAAGTTCACTCAGTATAATTGAAGAATTATATGGATGAAGTTGTTCTAAAAGTTTTATTTTAACCGATATCTTATACTCAGTTAAACTTCAATTCTGGTTTACGCATTTGTCAAAGTGAGTGGAAATGGCATTAAATTCAGTAAAAAAATGTCGGTGAATAGTGTTGAACCTCTAAAACTTATCAAAGAAGAACGGTGAAGAGAGAAAACGTAAGTTTTGTCTGTATAATGAAATACTTTCTGCCAAAACAAATTTTGATATTTTTAACTTTTCCTATTGGAAATAAATTAAAAGAATGAAAAAGGAAAGAAATATAATGTTTAATTGTATATACTATAGAATTTTTATCCCCCCAAAAAAAAGGAAAAAGGAAAAAAATGACTATTCACTGAGCTGTACGGATTTGAAGCGTCTTCCATCATACAAAAACTTTTTCATTGGTAATAGATGAAAAAACTTCATAATTTGTTTTTAAACTGTGGCGGATTCAGTGGGGGCCAAAGGAGCACGTAACCCCTAGCACTAGTCACTTTTTTTTCTAAATTGAACAAAAAATATCAAAGTAGAGGTTTGCTTATTTAGTATATTGATTAAAACATATGATTTGAAATGTCATAATTAGGGTACAATGTACCTTGTCACGACTGGACAAATTAATTACACTTTTAATATCCACGTACCTTTAACTCTAATTTAGTGAATATTTAAATAAATTGAAGTACTGTAAAATAAGACTTCGTAATTGTCAACGTTTTTATAACATTTCGCTTCTTTTCATTTGGTTACATTCAGCAGTTCTTACCATTTCGGCAATTTATGTGTCATTAGTACAGATCATACATAAAACTCTAAGATAGGGCCATAATAAGATAATTCCTAGATTCTCGTCCGTTTCTTTCTCAAAATTTTGGGCGGGTGGACGAATTTTATATTTCTATCAAATTTTGTGAAAAATGTCTTCATTACAAATGAAATGTACCAAAATTTGACAAAAAATCAAAATGAAATTTGTTCAGACGTGTCAAAAAATCGGGCGAGTGGAATGAGAATCTAGAATATTTGTTTTATTATGGCCTAATGTCACCCTTTCCTAAACAGTATAACATAGAAATAATTGAACCAGGAATATAAACTTCAAGTGCAATCTAAACAATTCTAAAGTCTTTTTATTTCTGTGCTTAGTTCACGATCTCCTGAAATTCTTGTTTAACGAGAGAATAGACAAAATCTTTCTGTTCAGGAGTGTGACGGTTGGGGAATAAAATGGGCTCTGATTCCTAGGCTCCAAAATTTTTTGAAAATGGGGATCTGGGCTACACCCTTGGTTCCGGCGTTAACACTAGGGCTCCGGGCTCTAACACAAGGGCTCCGTGCTCCAACACTAGGGCACCGGGCTCCTCTCATAGGAATTTGGGTTGCACATACATGGGAGAGCTGGGGGTCCGTGTTATTACCCATGTTAATGATATTTCAAATTGTAGTGGTACAGAAAAATATGAACTCATGAAAAATGTGTACAAACCGGATATTTCATTTAATTTTCCTTCTACCAAATATTCTGGAAGAAATAGATCATCCCAGCAAAGCTGGTAAGCCCGTTATCTATTACTGTGATTAGCACCACAGTCGGATGCAGAATTTTGTATATATTTTGAACTAGCACTGAGAACAAGAGGGAACTCGTAAAAAAAATATATAGTTGATTTTTTATGTCCCCCCCCGGCACTCATGAACAGCACTCTGGTCGCACCTGTTAAAGCAGGTTTGTTATTTGATTCACATGGAACTAATTAAGTACATGTAAACACGAAAAAGTCGGAATACAGTATAAATAAACGCAAATACGGATTTTTATCCATCTCCCCGACTAGAAGTTTTTTATGATGTTTTTGTAGTTCTTAATGTAACCTATGTGTATTTTTAAAAAAGAAAAGATCGAAATTAAATAGAACATTTCCGCGTATTTATCAGATATATACGTTGAATGTAGTAGTACTGGAAGGAAATAGAAATTAAGATGTTGCCAGCTTCTACAACATATACTATATATACATTTCTGTAGTTAGTATAACTTACCCAATAAAGCACAGAGCATTTGATTTTCAATGGAGGGAGGGGGGGGGGGGGGCTAGGATTTCTGGTCGCGGTCTATGCTAAAAAAATTTCTGACACCAGCGCCTGGGTTAAAAAATAATATAACCCTCACGCTGTTCATTAGACAAAAATTTGATCAACAAACAACAAATTTTCCTAGCATGCGGTCTAAACGTTTCCAACCTCGGATGAAAATCTCAGCACCCCCTCCCGAAAATCAAAAAGGTCCGTGCCTAACGAAGTTATCACTTTTGATGCGAAAAACATATTTTGCTTAATCGGACAATAAGATCGCAGTGAACTTTTACCTAGGGACGTTTATAAACTTTAAATTGGATAAAACAATGAAGGGGAAGCCGTGGGTTCTTTAAAAAGAATCCACAGTTAATACAATAGAATGACGTCACAACAATGGTTTAACTAGATTTATGTAAATTCTAAAACCTACGGTTTAACTCCCTCCATCGTAGTTTTGTCCTTAGTTACAATTCGGATTTTGTTTGGTTTAATGCATTTTAAACATGTTTTGTTTGAAATTGTGGATTTGCTATGTTCGGGTTTTAGTGCTGCTTATGAGGAATTAATTTCCGAAATGGCAATACAGCTCATTAAAATAAATTGCAGTTGGAGTTATAAATGTGTTATGATCCCATGTTCATTTACTCCATATCCTTTCGTAAAATATTCAGAAATTCTAGACATTTTCTTGTTTTACTATATTCAGAAAATACTATCTACACTTTAATTTATAAATATTAGATAACAGACTGTGCATTTGAAATCCGATCTCCAATAATTTCCAAACAATAATCCGACGTTATCTATTTTCCATATGACATCAAACATATTTACTTTGGAATCGCGATTTTTGAAATGAGTTTATGTCCTTGAGATATGATATAATAATTTTTTCTCACAACTAGGAGCACTCCGAGATTTTCAACAGACAACGTGGATTCGAGTTGGAAATAACTGTACTACTTCTTTAACGTTTTGCTTTGTTCGTACAAAGCAAAGTTTTACAAGCCCTAAATTATTTAGAACAAAAACATCTAACTTACCGGTAGTCTTTTGATTCCAGCTAACGCTACAAAGACGATGTACTTTCTTTGAATAATTCCAAATTTAAGTAATATTCGCATCAGATCTATAACAGTGAACTTGATATTAATAAATAAGCAATGAAGGGATATGGAGTAAATGCACATGAGACAAAGTCTCTACAACAAATCTATGGAACAACGCTTTTATTGTTGTTCTTCATCTTGAAGTCACCATGTGGCCATCAACAAAACTTTGCTCATACCTCATAGTAAGACAGCACCTAGCACCGGTTTGAGCGGAATTCATTTCTAATTGACGAGCAACGCCACATCTATGCTCTACATTATCCATTAACTGGCAAAGTGTTCTTACAATCGCTGTCATCCTTTGACCTACAAAAAGTCTAACAGAAGACATTTACAACACTTAGACAACCACAGGGCACTTATCCAGTCAAAAGTTAAAAAGCTTGGCATAATAAAATCATGAGATGTGGGCATAATAAGCGGGTGGTCAGAGTCTACTGTTACACCTACCTTGTTTCGTATCTAGATCTATTGTTGACGAAGATGGACGTTTGAAATCAAAGCTATATAACAAAATCAAAATTCCCAAAGGTAAACTTTCCTGTCCGAGCAGCAAGATACATAATTTTACACTTGTTTGGCTACTATCGAGCATATAGGTGACACTGAAACCTTTTGAACAAGAAAAATGGTGGCACGAAAATAGCTTAGACAGGGAATTTACAGCTTTTGTTACTTTTATCCTTTTAAGAAATTTAATGGTAGGAACCACGGTATCATTTTAATTATGCCTGACGGTGTCACAAATGCAAATGGACGTTTTTTAACTTGATTTTATGTCAGACATTGTATTTGACTTTATCCTGATTGGCTCACTGAAGTGTGACGGGCGCCGTAAACGAAATAGAATATACTTACCCTTCTGGAGCATTTAATGTTACTCTCGGTAATCGGAATAAAATATACTTACCCTACAAGAGCATTTAGTATCACTTCGGCGTTCATGAGAGTTCACACTGTGAATGCTTTAGTTTTAGATGTATGTTATTTTGTGATTTTCATGGTATTCTGTGTCATTGTTCTACAGTTTCTCAATGTTTTATGTATCTGGACTTTTCGTGTTCTCTGATCCCTCAGCTTCAGCTTCATTACTTTTTCTCTCGGTAAATTAATATCCAACAGGTTTACCCAAACAAAGTACATAATGTATTTCTTGCATAGGGTGATTATTATTTCTAATCTACAACATAAAAATAATGAACAAACGGAGTGTCTCCCATATTCATGGATCTGCATGCACTTATGTCTTTTGTTGGTCGTTACTTTATTTTCATTTGGCTTTTATTATTTTTGCTTAAGGATGTAGTAAGGTGAAATTATATAAATCTACGATTTTAAATTGATACCATAAATGGAAAGGGCATTGGTAAAGGAACAAATTCAGCTAAAATTATTGATATGTTATGGACCTCGTTTTCAAGATATTTCANATTTTCAAAAATGGAATGAACAAACGGAGTGTCTCCCATATTCATGGATCTGCATGCACTTATGTCTTTTGTTGGTCGTTACTTTATTTTCATTTGGCTTTTATTATTTTTGCTTAAGTCAGTTGTTTTGGAATCCATCTTTCCCCTTTAGCACAATTAATTGTTTTGGGCATGCAAATATTGTCAATTATAACAAGATTTTCGAGTTTAGTTGTTTCTTGCCTTGAAATATCCTTTTAATTTGCATACAAAAACATAACAATCATTATGCTACAATTGAAATCAGAAGCATTACACATAACAACTGTAAAAAAGGTAATTTTTATCCTTCGCATCCATTGAAGGGTTTTCGTCCATTAAAATCTAGCCATAAATGAATATTGTAGTCCATCAACATTGCAAGAATGCAATCAAAGAAATATCTGACCTTAAAAAGAACAGAAGGCGCACACTCCATAAAGGCTGTGGCAGAGTGAGGCGCTCAAGCATATCTACCATCATCAGCTGGTGAAGTAAAGAATACTTTTTATTTATTTTTTTGCAGTGTATATATCTTTTATCTTTCATTAGTCTCATCCAATACATATATCTTATATAAAACATGCTTTGAAGCAGACTTCACAGAATTTGCAAAGTCAATAAAGGTCTATGATCAAAGATCATAGTTGAAGGTCTCATGTTACTTCAAAATGATGAACAACAATAAGAGCGTTGTTCCATTGCTTGGGTTTATCATGTAATTTGGGAGACTTTGTCTGATGTGCATTCACTCCATATATATCATTATAAACTTAGGACTAGAATTTGTCTGTCCTGCAGTGTGGAGTCCGTAAAAATGTTCCCCGTGTGAAAGATATGTGCTCTCTTTATATTACAGTTATGGTGTACTTGTTTTAGAAGATATCTTATAGAAAAACACTATCATACTTTCAAATTTTGGCATTTTATTATTTTTGTAATTTCCAAATGTTATTGTGACTATGTTGTTCATAGTGCCCAAATTTCACTATTTCTTTTGCTAAGTGTTCTTGCAATTGACCCGATGACTGACTTGTGGTTGTTTATATGTTTTGATTGTCTATCGTGAGTTTTTTTTGTCGGGGCATGGATGAAAGCGGTTGTAAGAGACACTATTCCAGTTAATTTAATGTTTGGTTGCTCGACATGTGCTAGGGGTCGGCTTTAACCTACTATGAGGTATGAGCAAAGCTCATAGTTGAAGGCCTCGTGGTGACTTCAAGATGATGAACAACAATAAAATCGTTATACAATTGCTTCATCTCGTGTACATTTACTCAATCCTTTCATTGTTGATTTATAATGGACATCTGTAAATGAATCTCAAAAGTTTGTAAATTTCGTATCTTTTCTTAGGTAGAAAAATAATCGATGATAAATGGTTAATGTGATTTATTTCAATCCTAGGCATGCAATGTATACTTTTTAAACCCATTCCCAGGAAGCTTTATTTAGAAAATGAAATGTTCATGCTTTTTTGACTGGATGAGCGCATTTACTCACCTTCATACCAGACACCGCGGTCACAATTATTTCGTTTCTATATTAGGTTGAAGCTCTTAAACTTTTGACTATTTTGTCCTTGAAAACAAAATCAGATAAAATTAATTATTTTATCATACCAATACCCTGTATTCATACAACTGTTTCACAAAACAACTTATGAATCCGGCAACATTTCTATAATATTAAGCTATTAAGCAGAAAGTAAGAATGAACCTAATTAGACATGCATACTTTTAACTGACATACATTAGGTTAGACTCTACTAAATGACCAATCAGCTGCTGGCATAGTCAAAAATAGTACTTATATAAACAAAGCCATGCTACTTTCGCTTTGGATATCACTGTCAATATTGACAATATCCGAGTTCTTAAACGCTCTTGTGATCATGAAACACTTCCGGATTGACAAGCATTTTGAATCAGCCAGCCTCATTGCATGGGAAAAATACTGAAGCCTCATCAATGATGACACGTATGCCCAAGGATATGAAAGGGAAAATTGGTCATTTGCATACCCCAGTTAAATGAGGCGATAGAAATTTCTTATTAGACTTTAAAGTTGGGTCATCGTTTGGATATGTTACTTGGCAGACGTGCCACTTTGAGAAAATCATATCGCCACACAAAGTGAACTTCAGGTAATTATGAAAATTCACAAAAGGTTATAATGGCCGCCTATGGAAAATATTTAGTGGAGTCTGACCATTAACGAATTATGCATTTTCCTCTGTTCTGCCAAACTCCGGCTGATATATTAATGCCCCTTCAGAGGAGAGTTTAACCCTTTTCTGTCCATTATTAACAATGAAGGGATATGGAGTAAATGCAAATGAGACAAAATCCCTACAAATACATAGCAAAACCAAGCAATGGAACAACACTTGTCCGTTTTTCTTTAAAATGTCGGATCAACATGTATATGACACTTTGTATGCAGATGCCTCACGTAAATGAGATATTTTGAATTGTACGTCAACTGTCGTATACGTCAGTATTTCTGGACAGATGAATGCTGTGAGGGGGGCAGCGAAAGAAGACAAGTAAGTTTAAGATTAACCCTATATAGTAAATCTATATAAATACATTGTTGAATATGGAGATCTCGAATACAGGTCATGAGAACTAATAACAAAACACCGAACTTAAATTAAATTTACTTTCCGAACTTACATTAAATTTACTTTCTGCATATGGTTATTTCTACAGCCTATGTCTTTTCATTGCAGATAAAATAAAATTGAGGGGATAAGAAATACCTCTACCAGTACATAGAAATCTAAGAATCTTTTTTCCTTATTACTACGAAGGTGATAATGCTTCAAACTTGAAGATGTGTATAACATAATAAAATAGCAGAATTTTTATGTACAATAAACAATGAAAGGATATGGAGTAAATGCACATGAGACAAATTCTCCACAAATACATGGTAAAACAAGCAAAGGAACAACGCTTTTATTGTTGTTCGTCATCTTGAAGTCACCATGAGGTCTTCAACAATATACAAATATGAATTGAAAAAAATGAAAATACATGATTAAAATCCCCGTTTATTATCCGTTTCTTGAAAAATGAGTGCAAACATGTAGTGCTGAATAAATTTGTCAAGCTAGCAAAATAGCAAACAATCTACAATGTTTAGAAAAGAATAATGATTTTGGGCACTAAGCTTTATATTCGCGTGACGTTCAAACTTGTAGATGCTTGCTTGTTATTGGGGCACAATTTGCAGATACATTTGTTTTTTCCAAATGAAGTCATCAGTTTTTGTCCCATTAATTCATTCAACTATCAAATAACTCCTCACACGCCTTAATAAAGATTGCTAAAAAGAAGATATTGAAATATCAACTTAAACTTTAAAATCACTTACAAAGAACGAAAGTTTAGAAAATCACAAATAAGCTTTTCTTCTCATTTAGAATCTACCCATATCTCTGGCAAAGAGAAATCATGGCATGACACGACACGATATATCAAAAATCGTGTGAAAACGTGTGATGTAATTTCGGTCTCAATAATCTGAACATTTATATTAAAAAATCAATATACTACTGTACTCAGCAGTAGTCTGTTTTGCTGATTAAAGAACATTTAGGTTCGGTGTATATTCACAACAATTACATGTTTTGTTGACATGAACTCTGTATAATTTTTTTTCTTTACTACCGAAAAAGCCCCTTCTTCGTCAGAAATGCTATTTGTAAGAACTAGAATATCTTTTATCAAAACGTTTTTAGTCATTGAAAATATCACGATGTCTACCATTGCTCCCAGAAGGCTGCGATTTTTTTTCTCACCTTCTGGAAGCTCATCTTGTCCTGAAAACTGTTAATATAAAACTGCTCCATTAACACTATCATACACCCCTCTCCAATGCATGTGGATAGAATTGGAAAAGCAAAAACATGAAAATTAAATATTATGTAAAAAAATGTTGAATCCTTTTGAGATTACAAGATGAGAACAGACAATAATTTTGTTGATTGATTTTGTTAATGTACATTTTTTATTTCGTATGATTTTGTATCATGTACGTTTATCTATACCCTCTATTTAACTATTATTTTGTTTTATATAAGAATACGATAAATACAAATAGTTTATGTAACAAAAAAGGGTTCTAGGAGGACATAAATACAGAGTATGTAGGCACTGAAAGTGACCTCTTTCTATTTGGCATTTTTGCCAATATGAAACAAACAAAAGCCCTTATCCCTTCAAAGCTACTCATAAACTTACCTGAAGGATTTTAGTTGTTCGTCCGAATCGATAAGTAAACACGGCTTCAATAATTTTTGTATTTACCGTATGGAAATGAAATGTCCATAGAACCGCGGTACTGTATGTACCGTTAATAACAAAAAAAAAAATATATCAACACGAAAAAAGCTTGCAATGGTGCGTTACAAAATCTACGCATGTAAAACGTTGAAAACGATGGTGTTACATGAAAGATTCATGTAAATGACAGTCTGTCTTCCGTGAATTAGATACTCTGACTACATAAAATTCCACAGAATAAAACCGGAGTGACGCGACGCAAGTTTTTCCCTTTGTTCTATGAAACCCCTTATGAAAATTCCATCTACTATTTAGGGGTTTCAATACGATTCTAGTGAGGCTTTTTCCACAATTGATGTCAGTGGTATATGGATGAGAAAAAAAAACAAATGACCTTCTTTATTATCTTAAAGATCAATCTCAACAATTTGCTTAAGCATCAAAACATGTGATTCATTTACTCTGTATACCTCTTCACCCTGTGCACTACTCAAATACAGAATTACATTAAAACAATCAAATAAGATCTTACATTTATTTTCCCGAGGTTCAAACCTATTCCAACAATACTTATACGAAAATGACATAATAAGATGCTGGACTTTAGAACAATAATATATTTTTCTAGTTTAATGGGTTAATATTTCAAATGACAAATGGAAAACAACTTTTGCATTTACACCTGCTTTGTTGCAATCTCTAGCGGTTAGACCAATATAATGCAACAGTCTTGGAACTTTCTTGCAACCGACTTGTTTTGATCTGAAAGGATCAAGCATAAAGTAGTCTCAGTTTAACTTCCGGCTGGATATTTCTCACATAAAGGATGATGCATATCTTGCCTAAGTCGTGTACCCGTCAATGTACCTTATGGAGTAAGTATGCACATAACAAGTAATTAATCAGAGCTGCAATCGTTTTCCTAGTGCTTAGCTCTATACTTGCCTAATGTATCATATTTATTATTTTAAGTTGCTTTTAATATATCATTCCTGGTTTCTGTTGACCTCGTGTTCTCCAATTTTGAATGCAAATCAACTTTTTAATGTATGATCTATTTAGAAATCAAACTTAAGCAAAAAGTAAAAATCAAAATCTCTGATTTTGGCTGAGTGAATATAGCTATGAGAAACTGCTTGTTTCTCTGATTTTGGCTGATTGGATATAGCCATGAGAAACTGTTTGTTTCTCTGACGTAACAATTAAATCTGAAACATTTTGTCCTCTGACTTTTAAGTTCTTCTCAAGGTCATGTCATAGATTTGGTTGTGATTAATTGGTTGGAGTTTAATGCAATTTAATTTATATCCACAGAATTGTCATCGACCACTGTTATAACAGAAGAATGCTTACTTTGAGAAAATATCAGTTCCAATCTCTTGTATTAGCTATTGATGTTCTTGTTTTCCATGTTTGCGGTTTTTCGCAAACGGTGCCACTTTTCAGTTCTCATATAGATAAAGTATCATTTTGCTTTGATTTTTGAATTCTAGTACAATAATAATGGCAACTCAAACAATTACTGTCTATTCAATGCACGAATCTCCTTGATAATAAAATCAAATTGCATGAACAGGAGTCCATTAGAATACCCTTAAATCCAAAAAATTTAACGAAACTTAAAAACATTTACATATTCCTTAAAGACATGTACTCAAAAAGAGACATAGATTTCACAAATTAAATATATGTAAAATCTTAAAATAAAGTGTTTTCCTACCTCAGATAATTATCTGATAATAACTAACGCCCTACTGTTTTTACTTTGTGTGTATGTGTTTTTATCGTATTTGTTCTTTCTCTTAGTTAGATCACATATCACATGTATTTTTAAAGCTTTGATTTATAATTGCGGTTGTCCCTCTTTGAATGTAATATACACTAAAGAAATATTTCCAGATTTTTTTAAATTTCATTTGTTTTCTAAACTTGGGTCATAGCATCTTTTAAATAGGATCCCCGACAAATTGTGATTGTTTGAATAATGCTGTCATCGTGTGCATTTTTTTCATCTCTGACAAAAAAAATGTCATTGAATGTGGATGGGGTGCGATTAGATCAAACGCAGGACAAAAGTCAAAATGAAACGCCTATAGCTAGATCATTATAAATATTTCAGTTGCGAGATGCGCGACTGTTACATTATATCTATCAACCAACTTGTGATGGCGGCCACAGAAGGTGCAGTCTCAATTTCAAACACTCTTCGTCGTATCTCTGAAATAGTTCTCTGGGGAAATCGTCGAAGTCGGATGTCTACCATATCCGATAAATATATATGCACAGGCAAGACTACTAATATATGCACAGGCAAATGACTACTTGTCAATTTAGATAAATATATGCATAGGCAAATGACAATCTGTCAATTTAGATAAATATATGCACAGGCAGATGACTACTTGTCAATTTAGATAAATATAAATGGAGAGGCAAATGACATTCTGTCAATTTAGATAAATATATGCAGAGGTAAATGACTACTTGTCAATTTAGATAAATATATACAGAGGCAAATGACCATTTGCCAATTTAGATAAATATGTGCAGAGGCAAACAACACTCTGTCAATTTAGATAAATATATGCACTCTGTCAATTTAGATAAATACATGTATATGCAGAGGCAAATGGCTACTTGTCAGTTTAGATAAATATATGCAGAGGCAAATGACACTCTGTCAGTTTAGATAAATATATGCAGAGGTAAATGACTACTTGTCAATTTAGATAAATATATGCAGAGGCAAATGACACTCTGTCAATTTAAATAAATATATGCAGAGGCAAATGCCTACTTATCAATTAAGATAAATATATGCAGAGGCAAATGACTACTTGCAAATTTAGATAAATATATGCAGGGGCAAATGACACTCTGTTAATTTAGATAAATATATGCAGAGGCAAATGACAATTTGTCAATTTAGATAAATATATGCAGAGGCAAATGACAATCTGTCAATTGTCTTTGGACTTCGATTTTTGTAGTCATCGCTTCCCTTGTTCCTTCGGTATTCTACTGCCGTTGTTTTAGATAAATATATGCAGAGGCAAATGACTACTGGTCAATTTAGATAAATATATGCAGAAAGAAATGAGTGATTATGAATTAATATAAATGTATGCAGAGGCAAATGAGTACTTATCATAAGATATAAATTTATGCTGAGGCAAATGAGTACTTGTCAATTTAGATAAATACGTGCAGAGGAAAATGAGTACTTATCAAATAATATGAATTTATGTAGAGGCTACTGAGTACTTATCAGTTTAGAAAAATATATGGAGAGGCAAATGAGTACTGATCAATTAATATAAATTTATGCAGAGGCAAATGAGTAATTATCAATTAATATAAATTTATGCAGGGGCAAATGAGTACTTATCAATTGATATAAATTTATGCAGAGGCAAATGAGTACTTACCAATTCATGTAAATTTATGCAGAGGCAATGAGTTCTTATTAATTTAGATAAATATATGCAGAGGAAAATGAGGTCTTATCAATCAATATAATTTTATGCAGAGGCAAATGAGTACTTATCAAGTCATATAAATTTATGCAAAGGTAAATAAGTACTTATCAATTTAGATAAATATGTGCAGAGGCAAATAGGTTATCATCCAGAAACAGGGAATTCACAACAGGAAAACTGATATCAAATTAGTCATAAATTCTATTAATGAACATGCAGAAGACCTCTTAATGTCTTTATTTCCAGTTGAATGGGATATATAGTAGTTACATACTCACAGAAATATGTGTTCCTGACAGTTAGAACATAATCAATATATTAAAACTTACATAGAAGAATTCATCAATGCAATTTTCTTCTATCATCTAAAAGTTTTTCATTAATTTTTGCAAGGAAATATCGGCAAGTTTTGGTGCACAACCTGCAGTTCCCTTAGGAATACAGATTATCTGCTGAAATGTCAACCAAATATATTGCCGTACAAAAAGTTTAGCATTTCAATGATATCTTTGTTATATTGGTTTGAACATTGGCAAAATGAGACTTTTTTGATAAACGAAGACAAAATATTTGCATTTGTGCCCTCGAATTCCTTTTTATAGAAAAAAAATATAAGTACAGATAATCTATCTGGCAGTATTAAAAGGAAAAGCCAAATATACAAAGAAGAAAAAACAAAGGATTTGATATTATGATGCAAGTTAAAGGATAGATCTTAAAGACTTTGAAGAAGCTCTTGTTTTTTTTAAATCCACGTACAATTGTCGTTACAAGTAAAGAAAGCGTCTTCAGAGTATCGATTTAGTCCCTCTTTAACAGTAGAAAAATGGTTTTAAGAATTAGTGAAAGGGATTTAATAGGACAATAATCCTGTCCTATACGCAATGAAAGTATATGGAATAAATGCAATTTAGACAAAATCTCTACAAATACATGATAAAACAAAACAATGGGGCAACACATTATTGTTGTTCTTCATTTTAAAGTCACCACGAGGTCATCAACAAAGAGCTTTGGTCATACCTCACAGAAAGTTCAAGACAACCCCAATCAACGGTTTGAGAGAATTTTTTTTTGTATGGATTTTTATGTCCACTTGACAAGGACAAGACTTTAAATGCAATCTCATGGGTGAATATTAAAGAAGAAAAAGACTCACTAAGTCTTTTTAAAATATCGTCTTTAGTAGCTGTTCTTAAGTCGTTAGTTGGACTGTGTGTCGATTCTATATCATGATGTTTGCAAAAGAAAACAATATTTTAGATGCTTTGTCTGCTGGAAGAACAATATATCTATCACTGAGGTCAATAAAGTTTCCATTCTCTCCTGGTTAGTGAAAATTTTAGTATATTTATTATCAATTGAGCATGAAAGGTAAGCAATTGGGGTTTGTCATCAAAGTAAAATAAACCAGAAAGGGAATGCTTAACAAACAAAGTGGTTATTAATGAAAATATACTAAACGATTGTATCAGATTAGGTTGTGAGATCGACGCAATATAAACTCGTGAAGATGACCGTCAAACTAGTAATGGTACTCTGTGGAAGGTTTCAGGGATAATAGAAAAGATAAGTAACGAACCACTGTACACTACATTTTTACAGATACAATGGTATCAATTCAGTTATGAAATATAACAGGCAAACCTAATAGTACAAAAATCTCAGAAACCAATATACCTTTAAAACTTTGCAAGGTGTGAGCCCAATATATCTAAATTAACAAATTAAAATACCAATAAAGGTACATTTAAGGCCAAGATGGGGGTCAGACGGGATGGGGTCTTCAAACAAGTCTGGAATTTTTTTTATTATAAATGTTTTTCACTGTGTCTCAAAAATTTTATCACAAGCTCGAAGAAATGTGATAGAAAGTTTTTGTGTCTTATATGATAAAGGTATACAGAACAGGAAATTTCAAAATAAATATTGTTCCAAGAAACTATATTGAAAATTTACATTTTGAGAAAATCATATCTTCCGATGATAATTATGTTTGATCATGGCTCTGTCTATTACCTAGCATCTAAGAGGTTCTTGCACTAATGCTTTTGAAGGGGCGAGTAAAAATTGTTGTAATGGGTAGTGGAACATTGAGCTGCCATATTGACCAGACCAGCGATCAGGAATTTTGAAAGACACTTTCTGTTGCATTATGTTTTGAGTTAGTGATATATTGAGGGGAATCATGTCCAAATTGTTTTGAAACAAGGTCTCGTTACGCCAAAAACTCTGATATGGAGGTGTGTTGGGGAGACTTTTATGCGAACACAGCTACCATTTGTCATCATTATTTTCTCCCTTTCGTCTCCATATGGAAAACTTAACCGAAGCAAATCACAGAGCCCAGTTAACCCAGAGCTTAATAGATAAATACAGAGCTATACTAAAAAATATTGTCAGAATTCAAAGCTGAATATATTTTTATATCATGGTCGATTAAATTAAAGGCCAGCTTCATGCTGGTACCGAAATATTTATTGGGCTTTTAGTACGCTCGGGGACAGGTGGTAATAGGCACTAAGATATAGTATCAATCTATTATCCAACTATTATCACAAAGGATCATGTTCACTAACCGTAAAAATGGGCTCTTAAAAGTTTACAAAAATAGCATCAAAGATTCGATAAACCAGAATTTGACAATTTTTAGCCTTTATTTTGTTTATGATATATGCATATGAAAAAGAAAGGAAATGGGGTAAATGTCAAGGAGACAACATCCCATATCCAGGTTAAAACGACCCAAAACAAATGTACATGTAAATGTATTTACAAAAATGAATGACACGTTTGTAATTGCAGTTTTCAATGATTTCCGCTTTCTCTCTGGACAATTTTTGATGAAAATAACAGTGGCGCCACCCCTAGCCCAAAACTATTTTTCTTATATGATAACAGCTATTGGTTTGTCATGTACATTTTCACAAAAAGATTTAGGGGCAAGTGGAGAAGCCCCTTATATTTAAAAAAAGCACTGTCCTACAGTTGACAAATTCATTGCGTTATTTTTTTTCTATTATGTCATTTGGTCTTGCATTGCCATATTTCAATTTTCTAATCTTTTCAAATGCAAACAAGAGTTAATTTATGGGCACTGTCTGTCTAGTCTCTTTCACAAAACATTTATAACGTTTTCATTTACTAATTAGAAAATACGAAATATTTTTTTTTGTATTGGCAGCAATATCATAAAGCTTACCCATCCATGGAGGTTCCTAGCGCCATGATATGAGGGTATAACCCCACTAAGTCCTGAGTACATCAAACAATTGCGATGAGGTCCAGAATACGCTCAAAATTTAGGATCGAGTCTCGAGTATGATTTACTAACATCCTATGATAATTAATGATACATTACAAGGTGTTTAGTCCTAGATACACAAAGGTATAAGGATTTTAAGACATTTTAAAACATTTTGTTTTATTTTGCATTATATGAAAGAAATAAAAGGATATCGATAATATTTACGCTTTTTCATTGAATTTGTCATAACTGTAATATTATCCAACAATTATCAACTATAAGCAGATATTATACTGCTAGATCTATACATTTCTAATCGAAAGGGGCTTACTAACCACCTTGACATTCCGAAATGACTTGTTTTTCACTGGTATTGCAGCTTGTTCAAAAACTGATCACAGGAAACCTGATTGGGAATTTTGAAATAAATGAATGAACATGTTTAATGGCTTGTAGTTGTAGTAGCTCACTTCATTACAGTGTAAATAAAAGTTTTTGTTACAAGATGATGCATAACAAGAATAAGAGGTATGGCCATTTTCTCGTGAATTAATTTCCTTCAGCACTATTATTTTGCGAATGCATTAAATCTTTACGAGAACTAATTTAACACGCCATTTGTTATATACACTATCACAACAAAATCAATTCAAATGAATTTTTATACATTTAGATAAAAGATTGAGCCACTGAACTTGCCACTTGAATGCAATTTTGACAAATTTTGACCATTTTTTTTAGCTTTTGTTAAAATTCATTGAATAGGTCCTTTAGAACCAAACTAAGCTAACTGCCATTTGGAGGGGCAAATATTTACAAATTCGCAACAAAAAATTGGTTTTTGTTTTCGGTGTCCTTTCAAAATTGGGTAATACCATCTTCTCAAACACTGTATAACATCTAAAATGGACACAAAAGACTATTTCCAGTCATTGTTCGACTGCTAATGAGTCAGTAAACATACAAGTGCGGCATATGTAAATTTTATTTTCAAGAAGTACACCTACCAGAGACCACCCTACACGATTTTGGACAACATTTGAGCATATTCTGAAAATGACCCAACATAGGAACAAAATTCACGCTTAAATGTCCATACTTCTTTCTACAAACTATACAAAGACCGTTCCTTCCCGTAAAGTAAGAAAGAACCGAACCATCATTCCAAAACGAACAATCCAAGGACAATGGGTGCATCGAAAGAAACAAAGGCATAACATGGGCATGGCATGGAAAAGAAAAATGAAGACACTTAACATACCAGAATGAACAACACGGATCCAATAAAAATCATGAGCGAGATCAGGTGCCTCGCTAGAGTAAGAATCTCCTGTTTCTTATATCCCGGTCGCCCTGTTGAACATGTCAACTCCGGTAGAAAAGTCAAATCCGGTAGAGGAAAAACAGTAGCAAAGAAGAAGATCTGTTAACATCTGGGAAACATATATCCCATAGCAGCCAGTCCACAAGATTATGATGTTGACCGTAAAACTTCTGGAGTGATGACTTCAAACAACGGCAGTAGAATATCGAAGGAACAAAGGAGGGGCATTTGCCAAAATCGAAGGCTAAAGACATGGCCAAATCGAAAAACAGGAAACAATGACATTAGACAGCTACAAAGCACAGAGATAAAGAAAAGAAAGCTCTCAAAACCAAGGCATTCTCTGTGTGAATTCCCATGAAACCGAGAATGACATCAGGTGCTCCGCAAGGGCTGATATGTCCTGTTCTGTTAACACTGCAAGTGAGTCAATCTAGGAAAATTTCAAAATCGGTAGTCAAATCCAGGAAGACGTAAATCTTGCTGAAAATGTACGCTTTCATTTGGGACACTGACTTGTCATATTTTATATGATGATATGGTGACGGCCATAGAAGGGTTGAAATTAACATAGGTTGAAAAATCCCTGCCTAAGCAGCTTTTTGGACACTGTTTATGCTCTTTTCAAGTAATGGATAACACACCCTTGGTTAAGTAGCCTATTTGTTATCAAACGAGATCTTATCAAGGTAGTCACTGTATTGACCACAGGTCCTTGAGTACCGGAAGAGTTGGGAGATGTAAACTCCATATGCCGGTACTTTTGGAATGTTGGTACGAAGAAAACGGAAGTTGATTGTTGGAAAAGTGAAGTCAATGCGTTTGTCATATAGGCTGGTTTGTAGGTACTGCACCTTTGTTGTCAATTTCAAGATGAAAGTCATGGAACGAGGAAAGTATCTGTAGTATCCTTCATTTCGATCTGTTTTGGATAGATAAGATGAAGAAAATCACCAAAGCGAGGATTGTTTAGTGATAAAATATGTATATAACGGAAGCTGAAATTCAAGGGCTGGGCCAAGTTATTAATCTTTATTTTGAAGAAGCTTTTCGATTTATTCAGCCTCATATGAGTGGAGAAACGAATCGGCTAATAGAGGCACACAGTTTGTGTCCATTGGAATTCCGTTGTCTGCTGAAAAACAAGTCCTCCGAACAGGACTACATTATAGTCGATCAAAAACTAGCACATTTTAATCACTTCTTCCTCTGTATATCTTATCTCTCATTCTGAGTCGTATTTCAAAAAGTATGTTGTTTTCTGCCTTTATCTGCGTTCGTCGTTCTGACGAGAGAAACCTCTATGAATTAAATCTTCAGCCGAAAATTTTGTTGGTCATGAGCAATGGTAGTATAAAGTGTGGTCGAAAGTTTTAATGCTGTTACAGTGCGATAATGATCTCCATTTCAAGATGTCAAGCAGATCTTTAAGTTTTTGAATATCCAATTTTCATTTACACCACTTCTTGATCAGCTAGTGTCAAAATATTTCAAGGGCCTCTTTTACCGTTGTCAAGATGGAGGTTAAAAGCTTAGTAATAGGTTTTGTTGAACATTTTGCAGATCGAGCGATGTACCTTTGTTTGTATGAGCATTTGATTAATTTTGGTACCGAGTACAGGGAGTGGAGATCATTGTCTTCATCTTTGTTTGAAACCCCTAAGGAAAGCAAAACAGATTTATGGTTCCGTAATATCTCCTCCCTAGACAGAGTAGTAGCTGTGTAGATTGGATTGCCCCAGGTATTGCCAAGCCAATGCCTAGTTCTTTCTTTAAACAATCGATTTAATGATTTTTACAAACGAAAATGATGTTATTAGGGCCTTACCTGCTGGAACAACGACATATTTGTCATGAATTTAGTTCAAGTATCTGCCAACATCGGTTTTAGTTTTCATTGACCCTAGTAGCTGATTCGTATAAGAATCATGGACCTCACATTCTTCATCCGCACCGAAAGAGAATCAAAGTCTTCATTTTGTTCACTTAAAATCCATTTTCTGGCATAGTCCTCGACAGCATTCATATATGATAAGGAGTTTAAAATTATGCTCCCAGTTGATGGATTGTGGTTGAAGAAATTTTGGTCCCTTTGCAAGGATAACACGGAGAGACGGGTTTTTGATAATATTCAAGTTTCCCATAATGACGTGGTCACGGGGACTATATCTGTTGGTGAATTTAAACATGAACAATAGGGTTGTTTGGACTTGAGGTCGCCGATGGTAAGGCTTGCAATACACGTTAAACTTTATGATTAAAAATTTTAGATGCTATCGGTGAAGTATAGGCGTATGAGATTATTGGAATTGATGGTGGTGCATTTTTGTGGTGTAATATATTGGCAAGGTTGATGGCGTCCAAACCCTTATAAGCAAACATTATTAGTAGGAACGAGCGGTGTTCTTCTACATTTGCGGCCGAACAGGGTGAAATAACCTGTTTATCAATATCAAGGATAACTGCGTTTAACTTGTATATAAAAGAATAGAGTGGGTCAGTAACAGAATTTTCTAAAGATTGTTTGTACAAAAAAAAATAATTTAGTAAGAGTACAGTTTTATGCGAATGTGATGCAATCCTAAGGGCTAACAAACGAAAGCAAGTAGGACCTGTGCACTGTCACATCATGAAGTGTTAGGGATGTATAATGGCGATGTGTTAAATCATTTAAAATTATGACCAATCAAAATAATGGATACTATCCCACAGTGTATTAAGAAGTTATCTGCCTTTTCAATCCAAAAAAACCCTAAAACAAAACAAAACAAAAAATAAAACAAACAAAAAACGTCGTCAATATATAGTTAGGCGGGCTTTCCTTTAAATCCCGTAAGCAAACAATGAAAAGATATGGAGTAAATGAACATGAGACAAGGTCTCTACAACGACACTATTACTGTTGTTCTTCGTCTTGAAGTATGAATATAAACCAGTCATACTAGAGATATTTCACATTCTGACGAAACTCGATGTAACCCGACGAAAAGAACATTGAACGACGAACCATAACTTGGCTGACAGGATTAAATAAACGTATTTGTCAAGCTTATGAAATCAATCATCCTCGCCTTACACATTAGACATTATTCACATAAAAATCAAATCTTCTAGAGTTTTGCTGGGGTGCCGGAACTGTTTTCGTTGAGAACTTTGCCGCCATAATTTGCATCGGTTTCGAGCGTAACATTCAATCAAATACGAGATACGAAATCAGACAATACAAGTCGTGACGATTTCAACAATGACAACACAGCTGTTTATTTATGGACAGAAAGGGTCAAATAGTTACTGCATAATGGATCAAATGAAGACATGAGTAAACTGAATTTGATTTAAGATGTTTTTTTTTAGTTTTGAAAACACATATTTAAGATACTTTCATTATTTTATTTATTTTTATTTTATTTCTTTTTTTTTTAAATTTGAAGTACAAGTACAAAAATGCTTAGAATCTCGAGTCCATGGACTCAATTGGTCAAGTCCAAAGTACGCCGAAAATAAGGCCCAAGTCCTGAGTCCAAAAAGGGGGGTTATACCCTCTGATGTGAAATTACACGAATATGCGTTATGCGGAGCTAGAATCTCCATCATTGCGAAGGAAGAGTACGGTGACACATGAAAATTATAAATGTTGAAGAATTATTAGTCTTCGGTTACAGAGGCAGAGGAACCTTTTGTAGCTTTACGTTTAACGGATTATGTGAATTAA
>MJUU01007735.1:0-24022 GCA_002080025.1 Modiolus philippinarum
TACATAATTGATAATCTAATTTAACATTCTATTTAAATTCTATCACACATCACGAATTTTTCACTTTAGATAATTCATTATCTATTTAAATTCTATCACACTTCACGAATTTTTCACTTTAGATAATTCATTATATATTACCCAGTAATTCATATTTTTCTTTTATTAATTGTACTCCCGTTTTTTTTTTCTATTGAAATTTAGTTGCTTTTTTTGCTTGAAATGGGGGTGTTTTTAGGGGGGTCAAAATTTTTTTTTTTTGGGAGGGGGTAAAAAAAATATAGGTTTTTTGTGCTGGTTTTTTTTGCGGTTTTTTATAAAACTTATGTTATTTTTAGGTCTCTTTCAAGGTTTTTTAGGGGGTCAATTTTTATTTATTTTTTTGGGGGGGAAATGCGCTAGACACGCTCAAGTTATATACTACTAAGCTCACCTCGTTGCACAGCATTGTCACATGTTAAACATGTCAGTAAACAGGAATGGACTATAATCATTCTTTTCAACAAATTCATTCATGCATAAAATGTGGACCAAAGACTGCCACCCAAAAATGCATCATACATACCAATATGGTTGATGTGGGACATGTCAGTTACCAGCTATGGACTTCAACATTCTACCTAACTAAGTTGCTCATGCCTAAAATATAGGTCACAGACAGCATCCGAAGCATGCATTGTTGTTGTCATCCCAAAATGCATCATACATACCAATATGGTTGATGTGAGACATGTCAGTAACCGGGAATGGACTTAAACCATTCTTCCTAACCAGGCACGGACGCCGACGCTCAGGGTATCAAATAAGCCCCCTCGCTGCGTGAGGTAAGCTAAAAATGTGATTTTTTCCCATAGGGTCCAATGTTATCTTAAGTTCTGTGCTGGCGGCCATGTCTTTTGTCAGAAAAGAACGAAATGAGCAATATTTGTCAAGGGCCTTCCAAACAGCATTCCTTTAAAGTTTGGTTGAATTTGCTTCAGTGGTTTCAGAGGAGAAGATGAAAATGTGAAAAGTTTAATGGATGATGGATGTCAAGTGATGGCAATAGCTCACACTGACACTTTGGGTCAGGTGAGCTAAAGATCTTCACCTGAAGTACCTAATACCTTGGAAATGGAATGAGGTATGCAAAATTACATGATACACCTCTGACTTAACACCATGAAGAATCAAAGATTATAAAGCAAAAATTAAAATTTAATAAAAAAAGAAACTTCAGGTATTCCAAAAAGCAGAGATTTGGTCCCCTTTGACTTTTTCGAGCAGTAAAATGACAACAGATATAAAATATCCCATTGCTGGGTATTTTGTTTATTTTTGTAAGGAGTCAATGTAACAAAATGCATTAAATCACTAAAAAGTAAAAATGAATCTTTTGTTTGTCTCCCTTGTGGACAGTTGAAGTGGTTTGAAATCAACTGACATGCTCAAGATAACAAATTTTATATGGAGAAAAAAACAGAACAAACTCAAATCAAGCTTGTTGAATAATATATGAGCCAAGTTTGTGAAAATAACAAAGTTGTCCTCTATTGATCCTTTTAACAAAAAAATCAAGCTTTGTCACTTCAAAGTCCTTCATGGTAGAATAATCATATGCATTTAAAATCCTTTACAAAATATAAATGCATATTCAATCATTCCAAAATAACAATAACAACACATGGATACAGCTCAAAGTTTCCACGAAAAATACTAAAAACAACTACATGTCATAAAAGATAAAAAAAATTAAAATTCACAAAAGGAGTACAACAACAAAGGCAGTGCATGAAAAATACAGATTTACAACAGGACAGAAAAACAATTAAAACAGGAAAAAATAAAATTGCATACTGCTGACACAGCTTAAAATGAGGGATATAATAGACAAAAATGAATGGCATATTTCTTACAGAGTTTGAAATGAGCAACATAACAAAAAAAAAACATCCAAGTCTGCTGAGCAATAATTGTATAACAGTATTTATTACCCTTCATTGCTGAAAACTTTTAATGAATAAATGGTATCTTGTCATATAATAATAAAATTCATTAAAATCTGACAAGTTTTTGCTCAAACTAATCATGCTAATACAAGACATTTAATTCTATAAACAAAAATTTAAAGAGCACAGATGCTGAAACCAAGTGCACTTCAAAATAATAACACTAAAATTTTCTGGATGTTAAAATTTGTAATGGAGCTTACAATTTGAATCCTTCATGTGGGTGGTTGCCAATGTTTGAAAAAAATCTTTATAGAGATAAAACCATATGTATCAGTGTAAACAGTCTGTTACAAGTGCACATCAACAGAAATTCCTTACATTTTTTTTCAATATAAAAAACCTAAAAGTTGGCTAGAAACTGTAGTCTGTCAAACTAAAAATATTTATATTAAAGTTGATGCACACTAATATTCACAACCATAAGATTTTTCTATTAATCTGCATAATTGAAGACCCTGTCCTACATACATGTACATAAAATCTGGAATAAAAACATGGGCCACCATGCTTGTTTTTCCTAGAATAAAGCTCTAAGTTTGTGCATTTTTGTCAATTTTTTTCACCCAAATTTACATAGAATGCTTGAGGAAAATATGGAAATGCAATCTTTAAGTTAACTGAAATGAACCTTTTATCCACGAGTTTGTGAATAGATAAATTATAATCTCAACCTTTTGAAAAGTCCAACAAATATATATGTAACTATGCTTTTAAAGGAGATGAATTTACAATGTATCCGGAATAAACATTATTTATGGAAAAGGGAGATAATTCTGGGCAAAGTGATTTCATATTAGTCAATCAATAAAGACATTGCAAAGAAAAAACCCTTCTATCGACTGTTCCGGCCAACATGATCAAAGCAATCATATGTTCGACTTAATTTTTTTAAATGCACAGTTGAATTGCACAGCACTGCAATGTCTATCTAGATGAAAGCTGTGCAATGAGCATATTATGAAATTTCTTACAAAATCTTTGTTTATGTAGCCAAAAAAATTAGATTTTTGTCTGATTTTCAAATCTTAATGCTGCTGAAGAGAGTTTACTTCTTGAAACACATGTACAGCATAACTAAATTAACTGTCTATTATACAACTTCGGTATTTTATATAGAATAATGGAAGTTTTGTTTTTGATACAATAAATATTGGCGAACAGTAATGGGCGAGCCCTTTCTATTATTCTTTTTATCGGTAATTAATAAAATCATTAAATAGAACTTTCTGAAAATTAATGTTAATTTTCAACAAAACGTGAAATTGACTGGTATTGATCCGGTAAGAGTCTCTATAGATGTATTTTTCTTTGTTTCATTGATTCTGATCGACAAAGTAGGTGTGGCCCAAGATACTTTTTGCAAATATTTTTTTGTATTCGGGCAGTAGCAAATACTGAAAAATATTTGCTTCGTGAGATCAAAGGAAACTCTTACAAATTAAAGATAAAGTATTTTATCAGATGAACAAAATCATGCACAGGTAATTTAAGAAATAATTCATGGCAGGTATATGGTTATTGGATATTTAACCATGGACTGGGCCTTTATATTCGAATTTAACCCTGAGCGTTAGTGAGGGGTTAAATTTACGAATACAATGTATAAGGGCCCAGACCATGGTTAAATGACAATAACCATATACCGGCCATGAATTATTTTGATTCTAATATGACAGAAAACGGAATTTTCCATTCTGAAGTGACCTTAGGGAAGGCAGATTTCCCGTTTCCATTGCTGTCTGTGTTTATGACGTCACAATTCACAATCTGACGTTTTCAAACAGATGCAAGTTCAAAATCCAAATCGAAAGCAATGCAATACACAATTACGTGTCGCAATGGCATGATTAAGCTATAAAATATGCTTAATATGTATTTCCTTTACAAGCCAAGACAATCAAAATAAACAAGAGCCTGTATCGCTCACCTGGACCATGGCTGACATAAATAAAAGGCATTTCCAATAGGAAAAACAAAACACAAAATTTAGCAGAATACTTTTTTTCCCTAAATTACAGTGTTCTTGTTTGGTTTCCATGGCAACCGAAAGCTCCTCCATCCATTACAACCCATAACAGAACACCATTCAACAAAAATTTGGGCAGGGATTCCCCTTATAATCAAGGTAATACATGTTGCTGAAATTAAAACATTCAGACCACAATTCAAATAAAAATTCAAAAATTTGGGCAGAGGTTCTAATTGGACTAGTAGTTTCAAAGAAGATCTTTGAATGTATATTCCAAAGGGTCCAATGCTAGAACTATGTTCCCCGATGGCGGCCATCTTGGATGAGGTACGGACCTGCCATATACCCTTTTTGGAATGGACCATCTAAGGACCATTGTGGCTAAGCTTAGTTTTAATTGGACAAGTAGTTTCTGAGAAAACGATCTTTGCATGTCTTTCCCATAGGGTCCAATATTAAAACTATGTTCCCCGCTGGCGGCCATCTTGGATGAGGTACGGACCTGCAGGATACCTTTTTTTTGGAAGGAACCATATAAGGACCATTGTGCCTTAGTATAAGTTTAATTGGACAGGTAGTTTGTGAGAAGAAGATCTTTGAATGTCTTTCCCATACTGGGTTCTATGTTAAAACTATGTTCCCCGCTGGAAGCCATCTTGGATTAGGTATGGACCTGCCGGATACCTTTTTTGGATGGGACCATCTAAGGACAATTGTGACTAATTTTGGTTTTAATTGGACAAGTAGTTTCTGAGAAGAAGATCTTTTAATGTCTTTCCCATAGGGTCCAATGTTTAAACTATGTTCCCTGCTGGCTGCCATCTTGGATTAGGTACGGACCTGCTGGATACCTTTTTTGGAAGGGACCATCTAAGGACCATTGTGACTAAGTTTGGTTATAATTGGACTGGTAGTTTCTGAGAAGAAGATCTTTGAATGTCTTTCCAATAGGGTCCAATGTTAAAACTATGTTCCTAGCTGGCGGCCATCTTGGATTAGGTACAGACCTGCCGGATACCTTTTTTGGATGGGACCATCTAAGGACCATTGTTACTAAGCTTGGTTATAATTGGACTGATAGTTTCTGAGAAGATCTTTGAATGTCTTTCCCATAGGGTCCAATGTTAAAACTATGTTCCCGCTGGCGGTCATCTTGGATTAGGCACAGACCTGCCGGATACCTTTTTTGGATGGGACCATCTAAGGACCATTGTGACTAAGTTTGGTTATAATTGGGCCGGTAGTTTCTGAGAAGAAGATCTTTGAATGTGTTTTCCCATAGGGTCCAATGCTAAAACTTTGTTCCCCGCTGGCAGCCATCTTGGATTAGGTACGGACATGCCCGATACAATTTTTAAATCACAATCACCCAAGGACTATTGTGACCAAGTTTGGTTCCAATTGTCCAAGTGGTTTCAGAGGAGAAGATTTTTGAATGAAAAGTTTACGCAGGACGGACGGACGACGGACGCCAAGTGATGGCAAAAGCTCACCCTGGCATAGCCAGGTGAGCTAAAAATCATGGTTGTTTTGCGTCCCTATTACTATTATTCCGAAATCATTTGCGCATGTGCGAAAGATATGGTTATCGAGTATTAATCTGGTTGACAATTAACTAGAGCCATGTTAGAATTTTATTTTAATTTTGCAACATAAATTTAGAACAACAAAATATCTTACAATAAGAAAAATTCTCTAAGGCTACTGTTAGGTTGATCTACAGTAAGGTAGACTGACA
This sequence comes from Modiolus philippinarum, assembly GCA_002080025.1. Lineage (NCBI taxonomy): Eukaryota > Metazoa > Mollusca > Bivalvia > Mytilida > Modiolidae > Modiolus > Modiolus philippinarum. The sequence goes on from MJUU01007735.1 coordinate 5,699, forward strand.
CTAAATTTACAGCACTTTAGATAGGGGAATATTGTGAAACATGAGTCAGATGCAAAATTGACACAATGTTCAAACTTGAATGCTCTTATCTTTTGCTTTTTATTGTGACGTCATAATACATTGACAAATATCAAATATCATATTTCAAACACTTTGCTGTGAATTTGCTACCTTTTCCCATAAATATTTTCTTTTTCATAAGCTACATGAAAAATCTCTTAATCAAACTGTGACATATGCAGATTTTTTCAGTTCAACCTATAACTTTAGTGCATTTCTCACAAATATTAAAATTCAAGGAAAATCTGTCTGATAATTGTTTCTTATTAAAGCTTAACAGTGTACATGTTCTCAGAGTTTCCTACATATTCTTTATAAATCTTACTGAAAACACCTGATAACTTTTATTTTATTTTTTGAACATACAGCGGGTAATTTTCACGGTTACCAAATTTCGCAATTTGTTTCCCAAAGAGGGGTATTAAATTTTAGCAGTCATCAATTTTCGCGAATTCAAAATTGTGTAAGGGAAAGACATGTATAAAGATATACTGATTATAATTTCGCAAATTTTATTTTCGTGCTTACAGAAACCTCGTGAATATAGCAAAAATTAGAACCTCCCGAAAATTACCCACTATACCGGTACGGTATATGAGTAAAGAACAAGAAAAAAAACTTAAAATGAGAAAATTCTGTCCGAGTTTAATCTACTGTACAGCTCACACGGATGAACTCAAAGTCCTTGTTTTTGGGTGGATTTTCGCGACGTGGACTGATTAGCTGATTCCTTGTAGCAGGGTGGACGACCGCGGATGTCCACCTTAATTTACGTGACCCAACGTGGACAAATTTTTGAAAACGGAATCCTCGTGGAACCATCGCGGCCACACAGAGAAATTAATTTTTACATGTACATATGTTTGATTTTGTCGCAAACATGCAAAGCGAGGAATTTTTACATCTTTCTTCAATCGTATCCTGGGACTATAAACATTTCATTATCATGATTATTTGTCCCAATCGTATCGTAGTTCATTAACGTAATCCAAATGCATGTAAATAAATAAATAAAACATTCAACATTCCTAGATGTGTATTTGTTATCAAAAGCATGCTTCAATAGTTGATTTCTCTACCTAATGTGTATTCATATTACCTGAGATATTGATTTTTTTCATTGGTCGGTTTTTGGTTCTATTTTTAGAAAATTACCTATGCGTATCTATTATGTATATAATCTAATGGCTTCCGAAAGCACTTCTGCTTTATGTGCTAAATCCAGGCTTTATTTTAAATTTTAAGCTATTTATGATAAAGATTAAATAGAAAACGATTTTTGACAGAATATTTTGCTAAAAATTATATAGCTGAGACCTGTTGACAAGTGGCAATTACGCAACTATAAGACGCCGAAGGATTCTTGCTGTTGACATTGAATATTCTCTTTTATTTTCCATCCGTGCAAATTTCGACTTGAAAATGTTTGAAAGAACATTAATTTGACAGAAAAAACATGGCTTTTTCACGGCAACGAGACATGCAAAGTATTTGAGGCTTGCAATTATCGTAATTCTAAAATAACTATGACGATCGCATGGAAAAACTTGTTGCAAAGAAAATTCTATTTTAACTACAACTTACCAAACTTTCTGATTATAATAATTTGGGGAAAAATGATCATTTGTTGACATTAAGCTCATTCCTTTCTAGTTATATTTACAATAATTTCTAAATGTTGACCCGCGATGATTCCGCGTTCAACATGATGTCATGAGGGGTCCACACAGGTAAATATCTTGTCCACGTTCTCAATTTAGTTGTCCACGTTCGAGATCGCGGTGGAATTCCACGTTTGGCAAAATTTGTCCGTGATGACGACAAGGATTTTGCGTTTTCCATGTGAGCTGTACAGTAGCTTACAATATAATGGTGAATGTACCATAAAAATGTGAAAATTGTATAAAAACAGACATGGGATTAATCACATGTTGAAAGGGTCAATTGCATGTTGAAGCAATGAATGCCATTTCAATAAACAATACCAGATTTCATTACTACTACAAGTCAATGACAATTCCTTAAATATTGTCTAACAACAAGGAGTGTATACTGTAAACCGACTTATTTTGGCGGATACTCTATTTTGCGTTTTGCCACTCCCAGTCAACTTCACCGCGACTAACCATTTTCTATTTCTTCTTATGCATGTGTATTGTGAGAGGAAATGTTGAGAAGATAAATTTATGAAGTATTTTCATGACTGTGAAGATCGCGAACATAAGTTGAGTTACAATATTTTACATAAATGAGTATACATGTATAAAGCATATACAATAAAAGTTGGTTGTAAAAACATTTGATCATATTTTTTAGGATTTTTTAAAGATATTTTTACATGACATATTTCATTTGACAATATTCAAACTTTACAAGGTTTTTACAGAAAAGTTAACATTTTCGGTTTTAAAATGTCAATGTCTGAAATCATTTCCATTTTTACCTTTGATTCTGCTCAATTCAAGCTTGAAGTTGTGTGACATATCTTATTCACCAACACAGAGAATTGCAAATAAGTTTACACTTGAAGTACCAACTGACACGTATCATGTTGCTTGAAAATCAACAATGTCAACTACCGGTATATAAACAAAATCAGCATTCAATCATACCTCATACAAGTGATTTCATCCCCTTTAATTCCAACTGCAACAGAATCTTTAGTTTTTAAACTATCATCAATTAAACACCATAAACACTATATATATGAATAATATCAAGGTTTAACCCTGAACAACAAATCTAACTCAAATATATATATATTTTTAAAGTATTTTGTACAATTGATGTTTTTGTGTAATTTTCACACTATCATGAATGAAACACTGTTAACAATATATAAGGACAAAAATGTTTTAAAATTGTCATGATTTTACGGAAAGTCAAAATGTCTTATGAAGACTAATATCAAATATTTCTATTCACAATTTCTTCAACTTTCTGTAGGTTCTTTTTTTTTAAGATAAAAAAAAACCCTTCTAATTGCCATGTAATTGCTCCATATCAACAACAATGTCTCTGTTAATTCTATCTTCTTCCGGTTGTAGTATTGGTGCAAGCTTATATCCATTATGCTCAGTATCATCTAAAATAAAAAAAATAATAAAACCTCTGAGAGTAGAAGTAATAAACTCACCTGAGATTATATAAAAACAATACTGTTCTTTCTAATGAAACAATGACCCTCATGCATTGTATTCAAGAAACAGTGAAAGCATGGAAATTGTTGTTTTGTAAAATGATTTAAGTCGGAAGTAAAAAAAAAGCAAAACTTTCTGTTAAGTCATTTAATCCTAGAACAGCATCTACACTTGTATAATAATAGATGTAATTGAATAACTTTAAAAGATTTTCGTGTGGTTTAAATTTCACGATTTTGATTCCCAAACATATTAGAGAGGTTTTTTTCACAATTCTCACTTATGTTTATTACACTTGTAATAAAACAAATTTACACGAGGGGACATTTTCACAAATATGTGCTCATCGAGAAATTGGAGAAAATAAACTCCTGGCAAAAAAATTTCCCTTTATATAGTAAACTATGTTGTGTATTTAAAACTGGGTTCAGTGTTGTATTTAAGTACCGTATAGCGGGTTATTTTGACGGGTGTAAAATTTGACGGTCTTAAAGAGGAAATGTGTACGAAAAATTTTGGCGGTTTTTATTTTCGCTATTATGTGAAAAACAAAAGTAAAAAATATTTCCCTAAAAAGGTGTGAGTTCCGGTTTATAATAAGTGTTGATCAACATAAACTATTAAAGAAAAGTATGAAAATTATCCCTTGATTTAAAATAATTTTAATTGCCATTAATCAATTATTTAGTAAATTACATGTAAATTTTATAAGAACCTGCATTTCAGTAATTTTAAGTATTTGTCACCTTCACAGATTGGTCTGAATACAAACTTTACACATGCAAAATACATAGAGATATCCAAGCTGTTGATCTTTTTTCTATTCATTTCCAAAGGTAACAATAATAAAAAACTAGAGGCTCTCAAGAGCCTGTATAGCTCACCTGGTCCATGACTGGCGTAAACTGCAGCCCAAATTAACCAAATGTTCAAGTGTATCATTTTCTACAAGCTTCAAAGGAGAAAATCTTCGAATGTGTTTTCCCCATAGGGTCCAATGTTAAACAACAGTCCCCGCTGGTGGCCATCTTGGATGAGGTGCAAACTTGTCAGACACAATTTTTTAAGAAGACCATTAAAGGCCTATTGTGACCAAGTTGTGATTCCAACTGACCAAGAAGTTTCATAGAAAAATGTCTTTGAATGTGTTTTTCCCAAAGGGTCCAAAGTTAAATTATGTCCCCCGCTGGCGGCCATCTTGGAATACATGTGGATTTACCAGAAACATTCTTCGATAGGTACCGACAATGGACAGTTGTCACCAAGTATAATTCCAATTGGGCACGTAAATTCAGCAGTTTCCATGGTAATTTAAAGCCCAACTATCCATTACAACCCATTTCAGACCATCATACAAAAAAAATTTGGGCAGGGGTTCCCCTTGTAATTCAGATAATACATATTGCTGAAATCAAAACATTCAAAGTCCCCCTTTCCATTTTGGCAGGGGTTCCCCTTTATAATCTACATTAAACATATTTCTCATATTGTGAAGAAACACATCCCTACATCAATATCTATCTGGAAACCAAATTTCATTGAAATTGGACAATGTTCAATTTTCCCGCCTTTTTTTGGCGATCATTTTGAAAATGGCTTTCAACGACCAATTTTCAACATCAGTTTTTGAAATCGCAACATCAATATCTATTTGGAAACTAAATTTCATTGAAATCGGAAAATGTTGAATTTTCCCGCCTTTTTTGGCGGCTTTTTTGAAAATGGCATTCAACGAACAATTTCTAATATCGGTTTTGAAGTTGCAACATCAATACCTATTTGGAAACCAAATTTCATTGAAATCGGACAATGTTGAATTTTCACGCCTTTTTTGGTGGCCATTTTGAAAATGGCAGTTTACTAAAAATTTCTAATATCGGTTTTGAAGTTGCAACATCAATACCTATTTGGAAACCAAGTTTCATTGAAATCGGACAATGTTGAATTTTCCCGCCTTTTTTGGCGGCCATTTTGAAAATGGTATTCAACGAACAATTTCTTATATCGGTTTTGAAGTCGCTACATCAATATCTATTTGGAAACCAAATTTCATTGAAATCGAAAAATGTTGAATTTTCCCGCCTTTTTTTGGCAGCCATTTTGAAAATGGCAGTCATTGAACGATTTTCAACACCACTTTTGAAGTCACCACAGCATGGCAAACATTTTATCAATTTACACTTAACCTTCATCTTCTTAAGATTTGGAAATAAAGACAAAAAATATGAAAATTTTAAAAATTCTGTGAAAAAAGGGCAATAACTCCTACAACGGTTTTTGAATTTTCTCCAAAATTTCAGGGTGGGTAGATCTTGATATGCTGAACATTTTTGCAATTTGATATTGACCTCTATCTTTTATAGTTTCTTTGAGAAAAAATTAAAAACATTAAAATTTTGAAAAATTTCCGGAAAAAGGGCAATAACTCCAAAACTGGTCAACAGATTTTCTTCAAAATTGCAGGGCGGGTAGATCTTACCATGCTGATCACTTTTATCCGAGTCAGATTTTTTATATCTGTAACGGTTTTCCAGTTATTTGCCAAAAACAGCAATTTACCCCTATGTGCTATTTTTAGTAACGGCAGCCAATCGAACACAATTTAGAATCTAGATAGGAGGGACGGACGGATGGATGCCGACGGACGCCAAGTGATGGCATTAGCTCACATGGCCTTTTAGGCCAGGTGAGCTAAAAATGCTATGAATTTCATATATATGTTTAAATATATAAACTGTAGAATAAAATTTGGCGGAATTTATTTTGGCGATTTTAGCTGGACCGCTACAATATGCCAAAATTAGCACCCCGCGAAAATAACCCGCTATACGGTATTTGATAAAAAGAATTCCAACAGTACAGACGGGTCACAAAAAAACTTATTTTTAACAGTATTTGCCTGCAGGAAATATTGCCCAATAGACCTGCAATTCCCATACAAGATACAACTCATCTTTACAAAGTTTCAGATTCCTACTGATAAAGGTCTAGAAATCTTTAAAAAAAAATTTTTACTGTTAAAATCAGATGAAAAAAATGTTTTTTACATATATTGACAAATTGTGATTTTGCCCCTTTGACCCCTTATAGTTCCAAAACTGCACGAGAGGGGCAAATCTGTGAACATTCTTCTGAAAGCTTACAACTATAGGAATCCAAAGAAAAAACATAGAAAGCAGGCACAGCCTGCAAAGCTCACCTCGTTGCACAGCATTGTCACAAATAAAACATGTCAGTTAACAGGAATTGACTATAATTATTGACTATAATTATTTTGCTAACTGATATATATATATATATTCATATGTAAAATTAATGTCATGGACTGCATTCATTGCAGCTGTCATCACAAAATGCATTATGCTAACCAATATGGTCAATGTGGGGCATGTCAGTAAGTGGGAATGGACTTTAACCATTCTACCTTACTAAGTCACTCATGCGTAAAATGTAGTTCAAAGAAAGCATCCAAAGCATGCATTGTTGTTGTCATCCCAAAATGCATCATACATACAAATATGGTTCAGGTGGGGCATATCAGTAAGCGGGAATGGACTTTAACCATTTTACCTAACCAAGTCGCTCATGCGTAAAATGTAGGTCAGAGACAGCATCCGAAGCATGCATTGTTGTTGTCATCCCAAAATGCATAATACATACCAGTATGGCTGAGGTGGGCCATGTCAGTAAGCGGGAATGAACTTTCACCATTCTACCTAACCAAGTCGCTCATGCGTAAAATGTAGGTCAGAGACAGCATCCGAAGCTTGCATTGTTGTTGTGATCCCAAAATGCATCATACATACCAGTATGGTTGAGGTGGGCCATGTCAGTAAGCGGGAATGGACTTCAACCATTCTACCTAAGCAAGTCGCTCATGCGTAAAATGTAGGTCAGGGACAGCATCCGAAGCATGCGTTGTTGTTGTCATCCCAAAATGCATCATACATACCAGTATGGTTGAGGTGGGCAATGTCAGTAAGCGGAAATGGACTTTAACCATTCTACCTAACCAAGTCGCCCATGCGTAAAATGTAGGTCAGAGGCAGCATCCGAAGCATGCGCTGTTGTTGTCATCCCAAAATGCATCACACATACCAGTCTGGTTGAGGTGGGCCATGTCAGTAAGCAGGAATGGACTTTAACCATTCTACCTAACCAAGTCGCTCATGCGTAAAATGTAGGTAAGAGACAGCATCCGCAGCATGCATTGTTGTTGTTATCCCAAAATGCATCATACATAACAGTATGGTTGATGTGGGCCATGTCAGTAAGAGGGAATGGACTTTAACCATTCTACCTAAGCAAGTCGCTCATGCGTAAAATGTAGGTCAGAGACAGCATCTGAAGCATGCATTGTTGTTGTCATCCCAAAATGCATCATTGTCGAAATGCGCATATGCAGAAATTAAATTCACAGTAACTTCGGTATTTATTTATTTGTTACCACTGGGTCGATGCCACTGCTGGTGGACTGTTAGTCCCCGAGGGTATTCACCAGCCCAGTAGTCAGTACTTCGGTACGGACCCGAAACCAGATTAAATTTGGAACCTACAATATCTAAATTTTTGTAAATTTTGTTGAAAACTAAGGAGTATCTCCCTCATGCAAAGCTCTGTCCTTAGCTGATTTTGGCGTTATATTTAGATCATATTGGTTATTTGTTCTCTATCAGTTTTTACATATCTTTGAGTTTATGGTCTTCCAAACCTTTTAGATTTTATCTGCACTGAAGAGACATAAGTTGTCGAAATGCGCATATGCAGAAATTAAATTCACAGTAACTTTGGTATTTATTTATTTTTACATACCAGTATGGTTGAGGTGGGCCATGTCAGTGAGCAGGAATGGACCTTAACCATTCTACCTAACCGGATGCTGACGCTGACGCTCAGGGTATCACATAAGCCCCCCTCACTTCGTAAGTTGAGCTAAAAATCCCATGAAAATCTGATAAAAAATAAAGATCCAATGTAATTATGAGCAATCTTTGTAAAATCCATACATCATTCTGTAACTTTGGGTTGAATTTTCTTCAGTGGTTTCAGAGGGGTTGATGAAAATGTGAAAAGCTAATGGACAGAAGGAGAGACAACGGATGCACAGATGACAGACACAGGATGACAAACGATGGCAATAGTTCACACTATTGTCAGGGAGCTAAAAGATAATATTAGGCCATGAAATATTAATTTATTGGTTCTCAGGCCCTACCTAATCAAGTTAGAGGCTTGAAAAAGCCCCTCATTGACCCAATTTTTTGCCATTTCAATAAAATAAAAATAACAAGAGGCTCTCAAAAGCCTGTATCACTCACCTGCACCCTGGCTTACATAGAGAGTGTTTGTTCCATTTTGCAAAGTGGTCTCAGCAGAAAAGACCTTTGAAAATGTTTCAGTTGGGTCCAAGTTTGGTTCTTGTTTCTGCAGGGGACCATCCAAGGACTATTGAGGCCAAGTTTGGTTCCAACTGGCTTAGCCGTTGCAAGGGTTGGCAATACAGTGGGCAATACAGGGAAAACCCGGGTTTTACTGGGTTTTATTGGGCAATACTGGGTAATACTGGGCAATACATGTATGAAATGCTAGTACTTTCCTTTTGTTTTACAAGGCTTAACATCAATAAAGATGTGTTTTAAATTATAGATCTCTGTCAATTTGTACAGTTTAATCAAATGGTAAGAATTTGTCTGGATAATTTTTATTTAAAAATTTTAAAACTGTTGCAACATGAAATTGTTGGACAAAATATTCAATGTATGTAATAACAAATGTTGTTGTTACAAAATTTAGTGCAATGATCAAATTTTGTTTTCATAACAATGTATAAAACAATTACATGACCTGTGTTTTTTTTTCTCAAAACTACAGGTATTAGTAAATATAAGATGTCTTATTATATTAATTAGAAACTGTCAAACAATTATATGAATTATACACATGTATGTTTATTTAACCATTCATAATCATAACCTTTATGTGATTGTGCTTGCTGAAACCCTTAGGGTGTTTTAATAGAATTCAAAAATTTGATAAGCAATTACACTAAACATGCACATTTTGTAAAAAAAAAAAAAAATTGATAAAAGGTCAAAAATCCAATTTAAAGATGTTTCACATAAAGAAACTTGCATATATTTATATATTTGTGATAAAGAAATGAAATCCTAACTCAATTTTAGCTCTTTTTCTTTAAAACAAATCTTGAAAAATCATATTACCCAGTATTGCCCATTTCAGGGAGTATTGCCCAGCCCGGGAAAACCTTGGGCGGTCAATACTTTGCCAACCCTGGCCGTTGCAGTGAAAAAGATATTTGAATGTGTCTTCCCATAGGGTGCAATGTTTAACTATGTTTACTGCAGGCATCCATCTTGGATATATGGCGCATGACCTGAAAACATCCTTTTTGTAGGGGACCACCTAAAGACTATAATGGCCAAGTTTGATTTCAACTGGCTCAGCAGTTTCATAGGAGAAGCTCTTTGAATGTGTTTTCCCATAGGGTCCAATGTTAAACAATGTTTACTGCTGGTGGCCATCTTGGATATAGCGCTGACATGAAAAACATCTTTTTTGTAGGGGACCACCTAAGGACTATTGTGACCACGTTTGGTTCCAATTGGCTCAGCAGCTTCAGAGGAGAAGATCTTTGAATATGTTTTCCCATAGGGTCCAATGTTAAAACAATGTTTCCTGCAGGGTGCCATCTTGGATATAGCGCAGACCTGAAAAACACGGTTTTTTGTAGGGGACCACCTAATGACTATTGTGACCAACTTTGGTTCCAATTGTCTCAGCAGTTTCAAAGGAGAAGATCTTTGCATGTGTTTTCCTATAAGATCCAATGTTAAAATAATGTTTCCTGATGGCAGCCATCCTGGATATATCATGTACCTGAAAAACACCTTTTTGTAGAGGACAACTGTTGTGGTCAAGTTTGGTTCCAATTGGCTCAGCAATTTCAGAGGAGAAGATCTTTGAATGTGTTTTCTCAAAGGGTCCAAAGTTAAAACTATGTTACCTGCTAGCGGCCATCTTGGGTATAGCACAGACCTGAAAAACATCTTTTTGCAGGGGACCACCCAAGGACTATTGTGGCCAAGTTTGGTTCTGATTGGCCCATTTGTTTCATAGGAGAAGATCTTTGAATGAAAAGTTTATGACAGATGGACAACTATGGACTGCAGTGATTGCAAAAGCTCACCCTTGCTCTAGCGAGGTTAGCTAAAAAAATTGCCTCCCTTACATTTCTGGTGGTTATTACAATGAAAAAAGCTGCCTCATCTATTTTTTGGCAAACAAAAATCTAAAAAATCTAAATGGCACCAGGGTGCACAAGCCGAGTTGCAACTTCATATATTACGTACCAAATTAATGCAGACTTTTGAAAGTAATTCTTCACAAACAAAATATTTCTATATTTTATATCTATTATCTATCCAACCTATAATATCCAAATTTCTAAAAATTCATAAGGTCAAATATCATCGGGTAACCATGAAATTTTCCAAAGGATTGGAAAAAAGGCTTCCTCCTCAGTCCTAGAACATAACAACATATCCAAGTTTTATTTCAGTTGTATGTAAACTTTTGAGTTATCATCCGAAAACCAAATTTTTTCTGAAATTTCAGTCACCATGACCTTGACCTTTGACCTACTTTCTCCAAAATTTATAGGGTTCCTCCCCTCCTAAAACCAAGCAGAATATCCAAGTTTCAATTCAAATGGATGTAAACTTTTCTAATTATCATCCAGAAACCAAATTTTTCTTAAATTTTCAGTCACTGTGACCTTGAACTTTGACATACTTTCTCCAAAATCAATAGGGTTCCTTCCCTATTGGTATCAGACAACATATCCAAATTTCATTTGAATTGGATGAAAACTTCTCAAGTTGTCGTCCGGAAACCATATTTTTCTGAAATTTTCAGTCTATTTCAGTCACTGTGACCTTGACCTTTGACCTACTTTATCCAAAATCAATAGGGTTCCTCCCCCCCCCCTAGTATCCAACAGCATATCCAAGTTTCATTTCAATTGGATGTAAACTTTTCGAGCTATCATCCGGAAACAATTTTTTTCTGAAATTTTCAATCTATTTTTAGTCACTGTGACCTTGACCTTTTACCTTCTTTCTCCAAAATTGATAGGGTTCCTTCCCTTCTGGTATCCAACAATATATCCAAGTTTCATTTCAATTGGATGTAAACTTTTCGAGTAATCACCCGGAAACCAAATTTTTCTTAAATTTTCAATCTATTTATAGTTACTGTGACCTTGACCTTTGATCTACCTTCTCCAAATTCGATAGGGTTCCTCCCCTCCTGATATCAAACAACATATCCAAGTTTCATTTCAATTGGATGTAAACTGTTCCAGTTATCATCCGGAAACCAATGTTTGAGGACCGCCCGCCCGTCCACCCCCATCACCAAACCAATAGCCGAGTTCAACTTCGTTGCAACTCGACTAAAAAATACCTCCCTCCCTTTTCAGTTTCAATGAAAAATGGCCTAAGAACCAATTAATTAACTTTGTATGGCCTTATTGACTTAATTTTTTGTATACTTTAATAGCCTATTTTGCATCATTATCATAACTCAAGAAAGTTTTACCTGGAGATTGTGTTGATCTTTTTCTTCTATGAACACAATAAATAATTACTAATAGTATTAGTACCAGTACTCCAGTGACTCCTAACACTGTTAAAATAATTCCAGTATTTCCATGAGCAGATCCATAAGCAGATCCATCTGAAAGCAAAATAAAAGTAAGACTCGCTACATGTTGAAATCACAAGTACAGTGTAAAGTATTTTCAAAACTTGACAAACTTTTCTTATAACTGTTTTAAACTAGAGGCTCAGAGACTGAACCTGTATAAGTCACTTGACAAAATGCTTTTTCAAAGGGTTAACTGTTAAAACCATGTTCCACCCTTGTTGCCATATTTTTTGTCAAATAGTGGAAAAATTAACAATCTTTGTAAAACACCTCCATAACATTATTCCAGTAAATATGATTAAATTATCTTCAATAGTTTCAAAGCAGATGATAACAAGAGGCTCTCAAGAGCCTGTAATACCACCGCAGCATGGCGACCAGTGAAATTTGAATAAGTGTAATTTAAAGTGAATAAGGACACAGTTAAGAGTTTGACAAAGTAACTAGATGGACACAATAAGGAGCTTGACACAGTAACTAGCTGGACACAAACTAAAGAACATTAAAATTAGACCTTGTGATCCCTGAAAGCTCAGAAACTGTGAGATTGAAGCAAAATTGTTGACATACTACTGACAGCATATATCAAGATGAATCCAAAGAAAAAAAAATCCCTACTGAAATCCAATTGAAAATAATGACTTCACATATTTTCAATAATTCCAAATTCGGCCCCTTTGAACCCTTATAGCTTGGAAACAGCAATACATCAAATCTGTTACATATATTTAAAAGCTTACAACAAGAGGAACCCAAAGAAAAAAATCCCATTGAAATGGAATGAAAAATAAAAATTTTAGGTAATCTGCATGTTTGCAATTTTGGCCCCATTTGGCCCTCATAGCTCGGAAAGAAAAAAAGTTATAAAAAATCTGATGGTGCAGCACTCATGTATATTAATTTTTCATTTAGAATTCATTGCAAAAAACTGCATCAAAATCGGACTATATATAAAAAAATAAAAATTTTGAAATTCACCCCTTTTGGGTCCCATTTATCTCATGAATGGTACATGCCACGTCAAATCCATTGACATACCCAGATAGGAAATTTCCTCAGGAACACACTGAAAGAAACCCCATCAAAATCTGATAAATAATTAATATTCTACAGCCAAATATGTGAAAACACCAAATTTTGCCCTTTTTGGCCCCCTTTTAAAAATGGAAGGGGCCAAAATAACAAAAACTATACCCAGCCTTCCTTTTCCTTAGGCCAAGGAACACTGTGTCAAAATTTAATAAGGACTGATCAACTTAAACTTAAGTTTTTGACAAAAAACAAAAGTGTCTACAGACGACAACGATGCCATATGACAACGACGACAAAGACGACGACAGTGCCATACCATTATACAACCACAAATGTTTTGAGGTCATATAATAAAAGGCATTTCCAATAGGATTCAATGTGAAACTATGTTCCCTGCTGGAGGCCACCAGAGGACTTTTGTTATCATGTTTTATAGTTCTTATTGGATTAGTGGTTTACACTAAATTCTTTTAATGGAACCAAATATATTTACTATTTTAATGCTGACAGCCATATTGGATGAGGTGTGGTCCTCCTGGACACCTTTATTGGATGGTACCATCAAAGTACCATTGTCTTCTAAATTGCTTCAGAAAGGATCTTTAAATGTGTTTGGATGCGTTATCCAATTCGACCCATTTCAGACCACCTTTCAAAAATAATTGGGCCGGGGGTTTCCCTTGTAATCTAGGATATTATTGCTGAAATTAAAACATTACAAGCCCCTTTCAAAAAATATTCGGGCAGGGGTTCTCCTTATTAACTAGTGTTTACTTATTTCTGAAAACTAAACATAAAATTTAGCAGAATACTTTTTTCTAAAATCTCAATTGTCTTGTTTGGTTTCCATGACAACAAACAGCTCGACCATACATTACAACCAAAAACAGAACACCATTAAAAAAAAAAATTTGGGCAGGGGTTCCCCTTATCATCAAGTTAATACATATTGCTGAAATTTATAACATTCAGAGTCCCCTTTTAAAAAAAATTTAGGCAGGGGTTCCCCTTGTTATCTACATATTGCCTATATCAAAAATAAAATATCTGGCAGAATACTTTTTTCTAAAATCACAGTTTTCTGGTCTAGTTTCCATGGCAACTGAGAGCTCCACCATCCATTACAATCCATATCAGACCACAATTCAAATAAAAAATTGGACAGGGGTTCCCCTTTTAATCAATAGGTCCAATGTAAAAACTATGTTCCCCACTGGCAGCCATCTGGGATGAGTTACGGACCTGCCGAATAACTCCTTTGGATGGGACCATCTAAGGATCACTGTGACTAAGTTTGGTTCTAATTGGACTAGTAGTTTCTGAGAAGAATCTTTGAATGCATTTTCCACAGGATCCAATGTTAAAACTATGTTACCCGCTGGCGGCCATTTTGGATGAGGTACAGACCTGCAGGATACCTATTTTGGATGGGACCCTCTAAGGACCATTGTGACTAAGTTTGGTTATAATTGGACTGGTAGTTTCTAAGAAGAAGATATTTGAATGTCTTTTCCATAGGGCCTAATGTAAAAACTATGTTCCCCACTGGCAGCCATCTTGGATAAGGTTCAGACCTGCCAGATAACATTTCTCGATGACACCATCTAAGGACCATTATGGCTAAGTTTTGTTTTAATTGGACTTTCAGTTTCTGAGAAGGTCTTTAAATGTATTTTCGATGTGGTCCAATGTTAAAACTATGTTCCCTGCTGGCGGCGATCTTGGATGAGGTTTGGACCTGCCGGATACCTTTTTTGGATGGGACCATCTAAGGACCATTGTGACTAAGTTTGTTATAATTGGACTGGTACTTTCATAGAAAAAGATCTTTGAATGTTTTTTTCCATAGGGTCCAATTTTAAAACTATGCTGGGTCCAATGTTGAAACTATGTTCCCCGCTGGCATCTTGGATGAGGTAGTGACCTGCCAAATACCTTTTTTTGATGGGACCATCTAAGGACCATTGTGGCTAAATTTTATTCTTATTGGACTAGGAGTTTCTGAGAATATAAGATCTTTGAATATATTTTCCATAGAGTCCAATGTTAAAACTGTGTTACCCTCTGGCAGCCATCGTGGATGAGGTATGCCCTGCCGAATACAATTTTTAAAGGGGACCACCCAAGGACTATTGTGACCAAGTTTGGTTCCAATTGGCCCAGTGGTTTCAGAGAAGAAGATTTTTGAATGCAAAGTTTACGACAGACGACGGACAGACAGACGGACAATGGACGCCAAGAGATGGCAAAAGCTCACCCTGGTATAGCCAGGTAAGCTAAAAATGTTTCTCCATTATGGTCCGATGTTAAACTACATGTATGTCCCAAATGTGCGGTACTTTTTTTTATAATAACATGTACATCCAAACAAAATGAAAAATTTTGTATCTGTCAGTTTTTACACATATTTGGTTTTTGGACTTCCAAATGTTTTGATTTTATCTACACTGAAAAGACATAAGTTGTCCATATGCAGAAATGGAATTCACAGTAGCTTGGGTGTTTTGTTATTTGTAATGGACCTTCTATATCATATTTCCTCATAGTTTGGTTTAATTTGCTTAAAGGGTTTCTATTTGTCTACCATCTGGTTTTAATTGTGCCTTGACTGAATACTTTATTGATGAATAAGGTGGTTTGTTTTAAATAGGCCTAGCAGATCCAAAAAGAAAATTTTTTTTTGAAAAAGTCATTCGATGATGGTGGCAGCATTGTTATGGCAAAAGCTCATATGGCCTTTGCAAAAGGTTTTATTTAAACATCGGGACTAAATCAGTAAATGATACATTGGTGTTCTACATTTTGCTAAATATACACATGTTTTTACCAGAACATTTCTTTACAGTACAATTTGTACGTTCTTCAAGGAAACCTTCACATTTCCCTGGTAAGCACTTTCTTCTTCTGGTTCTAATTCCATCTCCACAGCTCGTGTTACAAGCAGTCCACTCAGACCATTCACCAACAAAACCTTCATCTACAATTCAAATACTAACACTTGTAATCATTGTGTTGTGTGATGACCAAATAAAGAAGCTATTTCTTGCACCCATCTAATACACTGGAGATTATGTACCAAAGGTGTTGATTTTGGTTATACACTGTATAACAATTATAACTATAACTCAATATCAAAATTTACCAACTGTAATTTTAGCATGCTCAAATTTCATTAAGTCTGCTTGCTCATTAAACATTTTTGAACAAGGAAAACATAATACATGTATAACAAAAGGTACTTAATTGGATCGGAACTGAAATGAACGCTCTAAAGACTATTGCCTTTGGATAAAAAAACTGGTCATAACGTCCTATGTAAAGTTATTTTCCAAGCTGATGGCCATGATGGATGTGGCAAGAAAATAAAAATCATAATTATATTAGAAAAGGAAAACCTTAAGGATCACTGCTATTAAATTTGGTTCCGAATAGCATAGCAATTTCATACAAGATCTTAAAACACATTTACCTTGATTAAACTATGTTCCCTCTTTTATAAATACACGATCTTGTATGAGGCATCAATATCAAAATCACAAACTGTTAAAGGGACAACCAAAGCACTAATGTAATCAAATTTGTTAAAAAATGGTCGAGTGGTTTCAGAGACCATTGATACGATTTCCCATAGGAAAACTATGTCGCTTGAATGAGGTTGCAAAACATATTTTTTTACATCCTCCAATATCAATTCATTACATTTTTTGTACTTTTAAAATTGGTCATTAATGTATTTCTATTTCAACAAAATTGATCATTAATACAGGTCTTAATACATAAAGAACACATACTTTGAAAACTATACTACTGTGAAAGTGCTATTGTTGGTGGGGTTCCAACTTTTGTGGATTTCAGGGGTTTGCTATAACCTCGATATTAATTTCCCAACAAAATACATTTTTCCCTATTAGTTTTAATGCATAGAATTTGAAACTGAGAATTTAAAGACCAATGAAATTGTAATATTTATCAAAACCAAAAAAATTGATGTCAACGAATAATAGTGCTTGCACAGTAACTGCTTATATTCTACTGCACAATTCAATAACTTACATGATGAATTAATCCTTGGGCAGTATGTGGTAGCAAAACCAACAACGATATAGTAAAGGTAGTTATCCATATCATCATTTGTTGTGTTTTTAAACACCAATTGACATAATGTAGATCCATTTTTATGTTCTGAAAATTTATGTCGAAAACTATTTACAACTGCCTCATTCTCAGCCAGAAGTTTATCTGTACTAGCATTATTATGGTGTCTTCTGTTCCATTCACATGTCCCACCATCATGTAGGAGATTTAATGAGGGCCTGTCTGGTCCAATTTTCCAAAAACAAACTGAAATAAAAGTACAATAACCTTTCATTTCAGACTAAAAAGTATAATATACAGTTATTGACTGGGTCCGAAAACAACAGCTGTTTTGTTTGAACCGAGGACTGAACTGTTGCACGAAGCCTTCGGCTTCGTGCAACAGTTTAGTCAGAGGGTCAAACAAAACAGCTGTTGTTTGAAGACTCAGTTTATAACTGTTTTGTCATACCTTTTCATTTTCAAAGTGTTTTAGTATTTAAAATATGTTTTATTGGTATATCCATCTGTATTACATTTATGTATATTGTAAATGTAAACTTTCAATTTTATTAAATAAGCTCCATTTCATCTGAATACAATTCATGCCGCCAATTTTGCTGTGCAGACGACAGCAGATCATGTAGTATGGGCGTGATATTTTTTAACCAATGAAAATAAGGCAGGTGGTCAACAGATCGGTTGCGGTCAACAGACTGAAAAACTGTTATATCGTTTTTTGGTTTGAGAAATAAAACAGACAATTGTCGATTTTTTTCCCAATGCATTTATATAAGGGAAATATTATAAGGTATAACAAACATGATTAATCACTATATGGTGAACAAATGTAATAATTGCCAATTGGGACAACTTCCCTGGTGTAATAAATAACTAAATACCGAAGTTACTGAAGCATTACAAAAATCACATTTACAATACAAGTATTACAATTTCAATTGATTTTCTGAGTGTTTTTCACAACTTTTGCACTTAGCTTAAGGTGTCTGCAAGGTATTAGTTTCCTATTATAGAATTTTGTAAAATTTTCTGTGTAGAAAAATAATTGTACAGTTGTTTAAAATATAAAATAAAATTTGGTGGTCAATGTGCATTTAAGCGCAAAAACTGAAATTGAAAATTTTAGGATTTTACATAGAAATGATAGGGAAAATGATTATATGAGACACTATTATAGATTTTGTTCATACTTTGCATGTGTTTGAAAATCATTATATAGTTTACATATACAAAATAAAAATTAGGGGTCACCGTCGAAATAAGAGAGAGA
>MJUU01007737.1:564-15531 GCA_002080025.1 Modiolus philippinarum
CCCTGTATCTCTGTTTTTTGTTGTTTCCGATGTTGCAATTGTCCTTCGACTATTCATTTTGGATTTACGGTTCGGTTCTCACTTTCTATAATAAACCAAGTTATTACAAAAACCGTTATTACAAAAAACGTTGAAGAAGTGACAACCGGTTTTGTAATAAACAACCGTTTTTATAATACTTATTTTTCAAAACAGAATTTCAATGTTAATACGCTAGGGTTTTTCTACTTTTATTATTAAATATAAAACTGGCAATAAAAGCAATAAAAACTATCTGACTGGAACGGTATATAAGAACCGAGGCGTTGGTTCAGAGAAAACAAATGATTCAATAATAAGTGAAACACAAAGACATCATATAAATAAGGCACAGAGAAGAAAAAAAAAGATACACATATGAAGTAGTACAACACAGATATGATAAATGAAGATATTACAAAACGCATTATTTAAAAAAAAACGCTTAATAAATACCAAAAATACCGAAGTTATTGTTAAAAGGTTTCAATGTTTAAGTTGTCTTCTTTTCTTGCTGAAAAATGTAAAACTAGCAAAAAACACTATATCACTGGAATGGTTAAATAAGTTAAAGAAGAGCTGTCGGTTCAAAAACAAAACAGTAATAATCTTGAAGCAATGGAAACACCAAAGATCTAAAGACATCACTTTATTAAGGGGGAGAAAAAAAATGAATCCGCAAATACATCTGAACAACACTGACATGCTAAATCAAGCTATTGCAAAAACTTTAATGGAAAAAAAATGTGCCCAAGATTTATATATGAATAATGTAAAACAAGTTGAAAAACTGTCTTTCTGATATGGTAAGACAAGTTATTACAAAAAGCATTATTACAAAAAAAGTTGAATGAGAAGCTACTTTTTTTAATAACAATCAACCGTTTTTGTAATAGTTATTGTCAGTATGGAATTTTAATATTTCAATGTTTTAGTTCTTCATATGTTAATGGAAAATGAAAAACTAGCAGAAAAAAACTATATGTTTGCTATAGTTAAGTAAGTTAGAACCAAATCGTCAATAAAAAGATAAAAAACAAAGAAGAATAATCAAAAGACAAAAGCAACAATGGAACGCAAGACATCAGAAAATAAATTCACAGTAACTTCGGTATTTAGTTATTTTGGCTATACGTGGAACATTTAGCCACTTTGGCATTTTCTGAATAATACTATATTTCCTTAGAATGAAATAGCAGTAATAACGGGCTAAAGCAAGAAAAGGTGGAAGTGCTTGCTACAACTGTGAGGGATATACTGTAAAATTTGGACGGTTTCAATTTTAAGGTTCTATTAGCTAAATGTAATTTGTTGTCGCAATTAATTTATATTTGATCTTTGCAGATAGTACAAAAATAATTTAATTATTTGCAATATTTGGATTATCAAGTGATAAGACATAAGATAATCATTCTATCTAACCTTTTACACCTATCTGTATCCTGAAATAAGTTCTGTCATCTTCTGTTAAGTCACCCAAAAGAAGTTTGGGGAGATTTATTGTTTTTACTAAATAATATTGGCTTATCTATTTAGATCCTTTTGGTTATTTGTTCTCTATTTAGATCCTTTTGGTTATTTGTTCTCTATCAGCTTTTTTCATGTTTTTGGTTAATGGTCTTCCAAATGTTTTGGGTTTATCTGCACTGGTGGGGAAAAAGTTGTCGACATGCGCATATACAGAAAATTAATTATCAGCAACTTTGGTATTTAGTTTTTTCTTATTAATTGTTTTTACTCGCGTTTAATCCGCCTCAATATTTGTCCCTGTTCCTGGGTGGCCGAGTGGTTAAGATAGTTCTACTACCTATACAACCACTGTAGTTTATCACCACTGTGGTGCAAGTTCGCGCCCACTTTGTACATTACAAAAAGGGTGCACTCCACTTACAGTCGTAAGTTATAGGGTATGTCAGCTACCTGCCCAAGGTCAATGGTTCTCTCCAGGCACTCCGGCTTCCTCCACCACTAAAACTGACCGTCAGGAGATAGGTGAACTACTGCTGAAAGTGACGTTAAACCCCATATTAATCAATCAATCAATCAAAATTTGTCCAACCATTTTCTCGTAGACTAATGATATAATCTTAAACATACTTCACAGGAAGACAGATCCCTATTCTTAAAGGTCCAACAAGGTCTTGGAATTGTCAACATGGCATCGGTTGCCATGATAGCAGGAAAAAAGGCAGGAAAATTAAAAGTAGTCAGATATGGATGAAACCTTACAGATTATCTACCATACTTGAAATTAGTTTCTGGTCTCCAAAACTTCAATACGGATAAATAAGATGAGGAAAAATTGAAAGAGCTGATAATCGAATATAACTGCACAGAAAGGTGGGCGCACTTGTATAGGACTGGTTTCCAGCCCTGAATTTTGATTTGGGAGTTCGTTTTGGAGACGTTTGTATCATGATCTTGATACAATTGTAATTTTTCTTATTAATTTTTTTTCTCAAAAATGTTTGTAACTATGCAGCCCCCCTCCCACTCCACCCCAAAAAAACATAGATAAAGGCAGATTTTGTACTTTAGGAAATTGAGTTTCATAGATCTAAGGCTAGTTTTGTTACTTATCGTTTTTATCAGATGTCTGCTGTAAAGACAGCTTGCTGTATGTATCTGCATAATTTTGTAACTTGAAGAGAAGCTATGACTTACTTTATTAAGCTTTTCAGTTTGCTTAGTAAGTGAAAGAAAACTGTCAAGTTTACAATCTCGTGACTATCTTGTACTTCGTGGAATAAGATTATCCATGGAATATTGCTACAACCTTTTGTGTCAGTATTGTATTTTGTGGAATACATTTCAATTAATGATTTATATCACTCATTTTTTTTCTCTAAATGCATCCCTATATTAACTTGTTACATCAGATTCAGCCAGATATTTCCCGCATATTCTTTTAAAATGATGCTGTGGGAGTCACATTTACTATGTACTGAGTTTGTCAATAGTGCCGGAAAATACCGAAATAAGATGTTTACAGAAACAAAGGTTGATTTTTTAAAAATTTAATATACAAACAAAACAGCTAAACTTTGGAAATTGAGGCACCCTGTCGTTGATCAAAAACTAGAGGCTCATATGAGCCTGTATCGCTCACCTGGGGACTGGTTTTATTAATTGTCATCAAAAGACCACCAATTTATTCTATAAAGCAGTTCACAAGAAGTTACAATTTAAATCTTGGATGTGGAACAAACATAACTAGAAGTGGTGCCATCAGAAATGATGGCCATCCCCGCACTCTCTGTTTGACACAGAAAGCAGTTGTTATAGACCCTGGGCTTAATTTTTCCCAACAAATTGGAATTCAAATTATGGATAAACACTACTTTTAGTAAAAAAAGAATACAAGGATATATGGTTGCTGAGAAGAATTCCCAAAAATAAGAAGTCTCTGAGACTTTCAGGAAGCTTTTTGGAAAAACCACTTGGTGAAAATGTTTCTCCTAATTCAAACAAGTTATAAAAGTATGGTTGCTAGGTAGAATTAAAAAAATAGTTGTCTTTGAGACTTTCAGGAAATAAAACCAAAATTGGAATAAAAATTCATTGAATCCAATATCAGAAAATATTTGTTCAAAACAAAAGCAACTCTAAAAGCATGGTTGCAAGGTAGAATTCCAAAAAATAAGTGGTCTTTGAGATTTTCAGGAAATTTACCAAAATTTGAATTAAATATTTTTGAAATCGAATAAGTGAAAATGTTTCTCCTAATCGAAACAAATTCTACAAGTATGGTTGCTAGGTAGAATTTAAAAAAATAAGTGGTCTTTGAGACTTTCAGGATATTTACCAAAACTGGAATGACATTTCAGAATTGTAAGTATTCAGAACGTTATTTTTTTCAAAACACTTCCCAAAAAATTGAGATCATATGCTAAAAGTTAAAAATATGAGTCTTTGACATTTTCAGGAAATTTACCAAAGTAAGAATCGGCATAAAAATTCCGAAAGCTTATTGCACATCTGCAGACTATATGCTACAACTCTAAAAGATTATTAAATCCATAAATCCAAAAATGTAGGAGTTCCATTGACAAAATCACATGTGAAAAAAATTGACATCTTGGGTCTCTTGTTTGCACCAAGACCAATATCAAAACTCTGAATGATTATTGCGCATCTACAGCATATATGCAACAATTCTACAACAAATTTAAAACATAAAATCCAAAAATGTAGGAGGAGTTCCACTGACAAGCTCACATATATATAATAGACATCTTTGGGCCTCTTGTTTGCACCAAGACCAATATAAAAAATCCGAAAGCTTATTGTGCATCTACAGCATATATGCAGCAATTCTATAACAAAATTAAAACACTAAATCCAAAAATGTAGGAGGAGTTGCACTGACAAGCTTCTTCTAACGGCCAGACAGACGAACAAACAGACAGACGGACAAACGGACGAGCGGACCGGACCAAAACAATATCCCCGCATTTTCTTCAGAAAAGTGCAGGGATAAAAATCACAAACTTTGAAAGACACCACCCAAAGACAATTGTAACCAAGTTTGGTTCCAACTGG
This sequence comes from Modiolus philippinarum, assembly GCA_002080025.1. NCBI lineage: Eukaryota > Metazoa > Mollusca > Bivalvia > Mytilida > Modiolidae > Modiolus > Modiolus philippinarum. The sequence goes on from MJUU01007737.1 coordinate 5,125, forward strand.
CTCAGTAGGTTCAGAGGAGAAGTAATTTGAATGTATTTCCCATAGGGTCCCTATGTTAATCTATGTTCCGCGCTGGCCGCCACCTTGGATGAGCTACGAACGTTAAAATCAAAAACTTTAAAGGGGACCAGCCAAGCACAATTGTATCCAAGTTTGGTTCCTATTGGCTTATGGTGGTTTCAGGAGAAAAGACCTTTGAATGCATTTCCCATATGGTCCCTATGTGAAACTATTTTCCATGCTGGGGGCCATTTTGGATGGGGTGCGAACATAAAAATCTAAAGCTTTCAAGTGGACCATCCAAGGACTATTATGACAAAGTTTGGTTCCAATTGGTTTGGTAGTTTCAGCAGAGCAGGTCTTTGAATGCATTTCCCATAGGGTCCCTATTTTAAACTATGTTCCCCGCTGGTTGCCATCTTGAATGAGGTACAACCACAAAAATCACAAAGTATAAAGGGGACTATCTGAGATCTATTGTGACAAAATTTGGTCCCCATTAGCTCAGTGGTTTTTGAGGAGAAGATTTTTGAATGCATTTCCAATAGGGTCCTATGTTAAACTATGTTCCCTAGTGGCGACCATCTTGGATGAAATGCAAACCTAGAAATTGTAGTCCTTGAAAAGCTCAACATTTTTGCAATTCACATTTAATCTCTATCTCAAACAGTTTTTGAAATAAAAGTAAAAACGTTACAAATCGTGAAAAATCAAAGAAAAGCAGCAATAACTCCTATGTGGGTCGTCAGATTTGCTTCAAAATTACACGACATGTAGATCTTACTATGCTGACCAATTTTACTTCTTTCTTCTACCATTTTCAAAATATAAGACTAAAATTAAGAAAAAAAAACGAAAATCTTACAGAAAAGGGGCAAAATTTTGACATTTGTAACGGTTTTCGAGTAATTCGCAGAAAACATCATTTAACCTCCACGTTCTATTTTTAGTAAGAGCGGCCATGTTGTTTGGTCTACGGACATTAAAATCACTTACTTGAAAGGGAAAACCCTGGTGATGATTCAGATTAAAATTGTTAAGTATTGGTCCAGTAGGTTCAGAGGAGAAGATCTTTGAATAAAATTATACGGACGGACGGACACCAAGTGATGGCAAAAGCTCACATGGCCTTTGGCCAGGTGAGCTAAAAAACCATGAGATGTCCTCATCAGTAGGATGGACGACAGATGCCAAGTGACGCGACTCCTCCCTTATCTTGAATTGGAGGTTGTTTAAGCAAAATCAAGAAGGATTTCGTTTAGCAGAGACCCGAAATATCCTTTAAAAAACTTTCAGATCTCTAATAGCATAATTGAACACAAAAACATGGTCTGACGATCGCTATAACTCAATTTCATAGTACAATTAATATTTCTAATATAATCATAACAGTTATAATCTCATAGTCTTTAAATACCAAACCATTCAAGATTCAGGCATATAGCATGACAGAAGTGTCACATGCGTAGAAATAAAGAAATACATTTTAACATCGAAATAATGAAACTTACTTGAAAACATTGTTTTGACACATTTAACACACAAATATGGTTTGACGAACAAGTCAATTATCAGTTCTTATCAAATTTTCTTTTGGTTTTGCCTTTTAATGTATGATTATTTTAAACTCTGTCTACCTTGTACATGAAAAGGCACGGTGTAAACACTTATATATATTCCGCTCTTTAAAAAGGTATTAGTGGAGTAGATAATGCATAAGCCATATTAATATGAAACCTTGTGGAAAAATGTTTGGTAAGAATAACAAAATACCGAAGTTGCAGTTAATTTGGACTCTGCATATGCGCATTTTGACAAATTTTGTCTCTTCAGTGCAGATCAAGTCAAATATATGGAAATCCATATACCGAAATAAGTGAAAATTATAAAGACAAGATAACAGTAAACACCTACAATGGCCGAAAATTACAATCAAAAGCCACAACCTGCAAGAGAACTGAACTACAAAAACACAAAATAGACTACAGACAAACATAAATAACTATAGGAACCCGGAATAGCCGGACTTGATACCAGCAAAAGCTAGCGGTAGGGTTCACCGATTTATGGGTACCCAATCCCCCTTTTTATCTATCCCGTTTCCCAACAGTATAATAGACATACGAATAAAACCAAATACAGGTAGACTACTAACTCTATGACCACTAAAGGCAAAGGCTAATAGAGAACAAGTTACCAATAGGATCTAAATAGGAAAGCCAAAACCAGCTAAGGACAGTGCTATTGCAAGAGGGAGATAATCCTTTGTTTTGAGAAATAATACATCTATGGAACCATCATTTATTGAAACGAAAAGTTTCAAGTTTCGAGATATTCAAATTGCTGTGAAGAACAAATACGTACATTTTTTTTTCAGAGACAAAATATACTGAGCAACACGAGAAACGCACCACTTTTATTATAATATCTAGCTCCCTTGATATTTTAACTTTATCGGCCTTTTTTATTTTTATTTCCTAAATTTCAAATGTCCAGAGAGTATAATGATATCGTGTTCGTAACGTTTTTTGTAAAAACTTGAATTATAATATCGTGATGATAGTTTGTTCTGCTAATTTTACATTTTTCATCATTTTTGAAACATTTAACCATGAAAATTTCATAGGAAAAATTTTAATTACAAAAACGGTTGTTTATTACAAAACCGGTTGTCACTTCTTCAACGTTTTTTGCAATAACATTTTTTGTAATAACTTCATTTACTATACCAGGGAAATAGTTTTTCTACTAGTTTAACATTATTCATCAATATAAGTCGACAAATGAAGTATTACAACATTGCTTTCATGAGAAAAGTTTATTTCAAAAATGGCTGTTATTCATTCCACTACTTATAGTTATAATCTGTTTTGCAAAAACTTCTTTGCAATGTATTAAGTTTTTGCTGTAAAAATCGACACGATGAATTGCGGTCTTTTTCTCTTCAATGAGGATGTCCAGAATACCAACACCTTATCATTACTTGTTAACTGTTTTTCCTAACAGTCATTCGTTGTTTATATCATAACTGGGTCTCAGAGAAAGAGAATCAATTGTTTCTATCTTTTGCTTATATTTTTTTCCCTTTTCATTCAAACAAAACTGTTGTTTATTACAAAACGGTCTTTATTACAAAAACGGTTGTCCCGCATTTAACGGTTTTTGTTATAACGCTTTTTGTAATAATTTGATATACCATACCAGGCGCTCAGTTTTGTCTGATAGGTTTACATTATTCATCAATAAAAGTATACAACTAAAGCAGGGGAACATGTATTTGATAAGAAAAAAAAATTATTACAAAAACGGTTGATACGAAAAAAACAATTATTGCAAAAATGGATGATTATTACAAAAACGGTTGTCACATTCGTAACGGTTTTTGTAATAACGTTTTCTGTAATAACTTGAATTATAATATCTTGTTCATAGTTTGTTCTGCTAATTTTACATATTTCATCAATAAAATAAGACAACTGAAGCATTTAATCATGAAAATTTCATTGGAAAAAAAATTATTACAAAAACGGTTGTTTATTACTAAAACGGTTGCAACAATACTGGCCTCTCACTGATACTGCCGATGTCTAATGAAATCTATGCTGATTCTTTACCAAACCCTTCGGGGAGTTTTTAGTTTGATTTTTATTCCGTAACGCGACAGCAAACTAGGCTCCTTGAGCTGGACGGCAGTTTAGCGGCGAGCACTCCTCGACCCATCTTTCTAAATTACCTTTTGTCTTTTTCTTTCTTTCTCAAGATTATTCTTTCTTTCTCAAGATTCTGGTCTTGGAGTTAGTAGTCTACCTGTATTGGGTTTAATTTGTATGTGTATTATACTGTAGAGAAACGGGATAGAGAAAAGGGGATGTTTGGGTACCCATAAACAGGTTTAACCCTACCGCTAGCTCTTGTGCGGTTCCCTGGTTATTGTGACATGTGATTGTGGTTTTCGGCCATTGTAGGTGTTTTTCTGTTATCTTTTCTACATTAATAAATCATGTTTAAACAAATCAAGCGTAACGCGAATACTTTTCCATACAATCGTAATTTTTCTTGAAAATATAAAACTAATTACATGGTTATAACGATATAATTTGACACAAATACGAATTGCTGTGATTTTGGATTTATGATTTTAGAATCCCCCTGTCCTCGTTCTTGATTCGGTATTCGTTTGCCGATGTTTTAGCCAGGATTACAGGGGTGGCAATCACGTGACTAACTTCGGATACAGTGAACATTTTGACAGTGAAAATATGACCACTTCAGCCTTAGTCTTTGTACTTTACTCTCTTTTAAGGGACCTGTATTAAATTCTTTCAAGTCTACGGAATCCAGTCTATGAAAACATCTTTTTCCTCTCTGTATAATTTGTAATTATGCCAATATACAAATCAAAGTAGGATACAGTCAACATTTATTCGTTCTTTTTACGAATTTAGACTTTTTTCTCCATGCAATCAGTATCGGCTTTGCTTTAAAATGATGTTAAATGAGTGAATTTTCTGACCTTAATGTTTTCTTTCACAAAAATACCAGAACTTACGAGTATTTATTGAATATCATGAATTGATACAGTCAACACTTAATTATAACCCGGATATAGTCAACACACTATTTCTTTAATTCTAGTGTTGTTTGTTGTATATTTAAGAAAATGCTCTTCTGATACAGAAAAAAACCTCGGTACTAGTAAAATTGAGCAACAAAACATTATTCCGTCATACTTTAAAGCATAGCACCAGTGTGTGCAGACGTGTGAGAATATTTCCGTACAAGGTGGCGTGCGTTGTATAAATTAAAGGGCACGTCCTTAACATTTTACGAATTTAAATGCGTATTGAATGTTGAGTGTGTCGGAAAATTTTGAATATGCTCAAAATTATAACTCTCACCAACATGTTGTTGATATATTATGCACACGTTAGACGAACACCAGAAGTACGTTTGCCATATGTAATAGTTTCCCATAGGCATCCTTGTAACTAACGAGTACCGCATCAGCCAATGTTTTATTAAGCAAGAGGCTCTCAAGAGCCTGTATCGCTCACCTGGGTCCTGCAGCACTATAATTCCCAATTGATGGTCCATCTTTGGTGGTGTATGTACATACAAATTAGAAACTTTTTATAAAATTTAATTAAAATTGTTCAAGCAGTTTCAGAGAAGATTTTTGAATGCAGTTTCCAAACTTAAGCGGGGCCGATGTTAATCTACGTTCCCTGCTGGCAGCTATTAAACATTAAACTTTGAAGAGGGTCACATCAGGACTATCATATCAAAATTCTACTGAAATTGTTCAAGCAGTTTCAGAGGAGAAGATCTTTTTATGCATTTCCCACTGGGTCCAATGTTAAACTAAGTTTTGCTACTGGTGGCCATATCGGAAGACGGATCAGCACCAAAGTAACAAGCTTGGTAAAAATTTCACAAGTTTCATCTATGCATTATTTAAATTGAATCCATTCAATGGTTTTCCATATCTTTGTATGCATTTCCCCTTAGGGTCCAATTCATTGCTGGCAGCCATGTTGGATGATGGATCAGAACTGAACAACACTTGATCAGCTTCTCATAAACAAAGTTTGGATTAAATCTATTAAGCAGTTCTCTAGAAGAAGATCTTTTGTTAAAATAAGTTCACAGCTGGTGACACTCGGTCAGCACCTGACAGGCATCATTCATGTCATGTTTGATTTGAATCCATTCAGCTCTGTAGATGATCTTTGTGTGCATTTCCCATAGGGTCCAATGCTGTCGGTCATGTAAGATGACAGATTGGCACCAAAGTAATAGCACTTGGTCAGCACCTCATAAACATCGTTCATGCCAAGTTTGGTTCAAATCCATTCAGTGGTTCTAAAGTAGAAGTTCTTTGTATGCATTTTCCCGTAGGGTCCAATGTTAAAATTAAGATCATTGCTGGCGGCATGTCGGATGACACATCAGCACCAAAGTAACAACACTTGGTCAGCACCTCATAAGCATCATTCATGCCCAGTTTGGTTCAAATCCATTCAGTGGTTCTCAAGAAGTTCTTTGTATAAATTTTCCCATTAGGTCAAATGGTAAACTAAGTTCCCCGCTGGCGGCAATCTTGGAAGCGGTCGGAAAACTTGAATGTGTTCAATAAAACATAGTTCTTAACTTGCTGAACATTTTTGCAATTTAAACTTGACCTCTATCTCAAAGCGTTTTTGAAATACAGGACAAAAAGTAAAAAATCACGAAATATGTGACCAATAAAGGACCACAACTCATATATAGATACTTGGATTTTCTTCAAAAAATTCATGTGGGAAGATCTTAACATGCTGAACATTTTTGCAATTTAAACTTAACCTCTATCTGTTAAAGTTTTTTTAATAAAAAATAAAAAACATCAAAATTTTGAAAATCTTACGGAAAAAGGGCAATAACTCTTAGACGGGCCATCAAATTTTCTTCAAAATTTCAGCATCGGTAGATCTTCTCATGCTGATTATTTTTACTCCAGTCAGATTTTTGATATCTGTAATGGTTTTTGAGTTATTTGCCAAAAACTGTAATTTACCCCTATGTTCTATTTTTAGTAACGACAGCCATGTTGTTTGACCTAAGACATACAAAATAACAAATTTGAAACTAGATACCCTAGTAATGATTCATTAGTTTGGTTTCATTTGACTAAGTGGTTTCAGAGGAGAAGATTTTTGAAAGTGAGCTAACGACGACGGATGACGGACGACGGACGCCAAGTGATGGCAATAGCTCACCCTGGCATAGCCAGGTGTGCTTAAAAGGAGTGGAAAAAGAACATGTGAATATCAAAAAGGAATGTACATCGCTGATTTTTTTCAACAAAATACTAACTTGGTTGATTTAAAATTACCTTTTTTTATTTATTTGAGTCCTACCGCTCCTGCAATTCTTTCCACCTTTTTTCGGTGGGCTTTTCATCGATTTATACATTCAATAATGACATGGGATGAGGAACTGAAACTAATCCGACGAAAGATCGTCAAAATACGGTCTTTTCCACTATACAGACGTTCGATGTATGTTTAAAGACCGTTGTAAATACGTTTGGGATATGCCAAGTACACTAGTGGACACTTTTGAAACGTTGCCGTACCCTTTTATACCTTTTTTAGCGCTGCAGATAAGTTATGGATAAGTTTCTGTGCGTTGTATGTAAGTATGACGTTATGAAAGTGTTCAACAAAAGAATTTCTGCAATGTTTTCTTAATATTTTTATGAGTAAACGCAGTTCTTATAAATATAACTTGTGTTTCTTTCAACCTCAGTGTGCTGTTGCAGGGTTTCTGAGTTTTTACAATCATTTTGCGTTCGTCGTCTATCCGTCGAAACGACATTAACTTTTCATTTTAAAAAACGATCTCCTCTGAAACTCTAGAGCAATTAAAAAAATCGGTTACAACAGTTCCTGGGTGGTGTTATTCCGGCAAGTCCATACCCAAATTAAGACGGTCGACAGCGGAAACAAAATAACTAAAATTGATGACAATATTCCTTGTGTTGTTCCATTTTTTTGTCTGGCAAGTCCGATTACATGTGCACCATGCATGTATAATGTACACCATCCTTTGGTGATTTCAACCTTTTAAATTGTGTCTGGTACATTTTAGCGTCACCCAAGATGGCAGATGGCTACAGGTTTTACATAGTTAAAGATTAGAACCTTTGTGAAAACATTCAGGAAACCACAAGAGTTTTTTTGGAATCTAGCTTGGTCCCCTTTAACATATGTTCCTTCTTATCCGCAAAGTTGGCCACAAGCAGGGAATATTTTGAAAACTGGACCTTATTAAAATGTATTTAAAGATCTTCTCTGAAACCAAGAGTCCATTTGAAATTAAAGATTCTAAGATGGTCTGCCGAAGAAATGTGTTAGTTATGTTTATTGCTTATCCAGGATGGCAAAGAATCCTATGGCCTATGCAATATTTGAAACGTATGATCCAGGTGAGCCCTTGTTTCAAACAAAGGGATTCATAATATTATGTTTTGATTTATCCTAAACATTCAAAAATGATAATTATGCTCGTTAGTTTTCTACTTCGCCTATATAGCAATTCTAGCTGTGTCATACAAAATAAAAATTATAGAAATAGTGTGTTTCTGGCTTTTGGTCTCCTTGCTTCAGTCACATGTATTCATATAATACTACGTCTTTATATAAAATGTACAAAAATTACAAGGTAGTCGACCCTATAGAGCGTTTTCTGTAAAAAAAAAAGGAAAAAAAAACAAACAATATTTAAGAATTAAAAAAAAACTGCATGTTGACTGTATCCGAACTTTTAGTAAGTGTTGACTGTATCATTTCTTGATATTCTATAAATACTCGTAAGTTTTGGTAGTTTTGAGAGAGAAAAAATTTGGGTCAGAAAATTTAATCATTTGACATTATTATAAAGCAAATCCCGTAGTGATTGTATGTAGAAAACAAGTCGAAATTCGTAAAAAGAACTAATAAATGTTGACTGTATCCTACTTTGATTTGTACATTTGTTGAAGTGTTCGGCATAATTATAAATTATCCAGAGAGGAAAAAGATGTTTTCTTACCGTATTCCGTAGACTTGTAAGAATCTAATACAGTTCCCTTAAAAGAGAGTAAAGTACAAAAACAAAGGCTGAAGCGGTCATATTTTCACTGTCGAAATGTTAACTATATCCGACGTTAGTCACGTGATTACCAACCCTGAAAAAATTCGTAATAAGCCTTCAAAAATACGTTGTTTAAATAGCGTTGGGACCGGGGATTTTTCTTAACTTCGTTATAAGCCTGATTTCTTCATAAGCCTGTTCGTTATAAACGAACTCTACTATATCGACATGCTTGTCATAAGTCTTAGCATTATAAACAATTTAAATTTCTTTGCAATAAAGGCTGAAGTTAATCCTTAAATGCTGCTCAATTGGAAAACATCATCTCTTAAAAACTAACACAATATTCCTGAAGAAATAACGATTATTTTCATGCGAAAAAATTCATAGGTCACGGTTCAAATTCCGGAGCTACATTTCACGGAACTTTGCTATACCATGTTAAATGTGTAAAAATGTGACGTGATTATATCATTATGATTATAAGTATATGTAATCTGCTGTGATTGTGATACTTAATATGAGAAATTGCTCAATATTAATATTTATTTTGTGCATGTACCCGTGCTATGTTAAAAAATAAAACAAATAATAATTATTAAAAAAAAAGAAAAAACACCTGATTTAGTATAAGCTGATTAGACTTAGATCCAACTGGTTATTTGTTCTACATCCCTTTATTCATATACATCTTTCGAGTTATTGTCTTCTAAATTTGATCTGCACTTTCGAGACATAAGTTGTCGAAAAGGCATTGAATTTACAGTAAATTCGGTATTTTCAATCTGCTACACAGTGACAAATTTTTACTTGGGATCATCACTGAAATATCAGTTCAAACGGACAAACCAAAAGGGACGCTAAGGGAGAAACTTGATAGTCCTCAAAACATCTGAAAATATTCTCGGAATGATTGTGTCTCTATAATACAGTGGCGGACTAACTCGGTACACGTGTCGAAATGCGGAACATACAAATGAAGTCCGGCTGTTACATTTCTATGCTATACATGCGTGTGCACATCTCAACACTTCAAAATAATTTGTTAGTCTTTGTCACGAAGAATAATTGTACGAGGTAATTTAAAGATCTGATCATAGTGGGATCAGAAAAATCAGCTGAAATGCAGTAAACATGAACAGACTGAAAAACAATGTGTCCTGCAACAAAGTTCATCCTCTAGTCCAGTTTGTGTTTCAATTATCTTTTCGAATTGTTTCTGCTTGTAATCTTTCCCTTTCATAAATAAACTGTTCTTTATTCGATTCGGGAGGTTGGAAGGCATTTTTAAAGTTTTCCGATATCACATATGAATTGGGACGTAAAAAATCATTATATTCATTTTTTTTAAATTTTGTATGCAACAACAACATAGTACAACATAATTTTGAATGTATTTTCTATGTATGTATGTCTTACTTTTGATTGTCCCATTGAATTTACATTGTATGGTATTCTTTTTAAGTCACTTATGAGGTCCAAGTCACTTATTGAGGTTTAACACCCGCCTTTTCGTTGTATTGCCTTTTTTTTATCAGCCTCAATATGTGGTGCCCTCTTTTTAATTTCTTAGTACCTAATGTTAGACCTCTCTAATGCATTAATCAATTTCTGATTTACAAACTACTCTAAAAATATGACACAGAACCGATTGAAAAATGAAGGGTCAGACTTTTTACATGTTTACTAGTACATAATGTGATACAATTAGTTTTTTTTTCAAATTGATCAAGTTTTGGTGCGCAAGGGACTGATTCAGGATTTTTGGAACGGGGCGTTTATCCTGAAAAT
>MJUU01007737.1:15545-25695 GCA_002080025.1 Modiolus philippinarum
CAAAAACGTAACACTTTTTACAAAAAAATCCTATAACAATTCATTTTGCAAACAATTGGTAATATGATATACAGGTAGTCTAACACAGATTTCTCACAACTGTTTGTTTATCTTTTGCCTGGTAAAAAAAAAAAAAAAAAAAAAAAAAAAAAAAACGGCACTGTTTTCGTTGCGTAATTTGCTGTACAGTTTCAAAATTACGGCGTATGACATTTGCACCGATTTGGAAAACTTAAAATTCTGCATTTGCGCGATTTCATTTTCATTTGCGCCGATCATTTTTCAAATGACACAAGGTAATCAACTACTTTTACTATGCAATGATGCAAGTTATATGGTTAAAATCCGGAAATAAACCGATATCAAACCGATATCAAAATAATGGAAAGTTTATGAATACTACATTTAAAAGAAACTGCATTTTCGATGTTTTCTTAATGTTTTTATATTTATTTTTGGAAAAAAAGTTAAAAGTAACGTTGGTACTTTAGGCTGAAAAGTTAAAATTGGAAATTAAGAAATACAAAAAAACTTCAACAATACCTTAAACTGTAACAATTTGTATAAACTATAAAGCATGGCACTGTACATTACCGATACCTATGTACGTAAAATATAGTGACTATATGTTCTGGTGGAATAAATATGTATTAGCAAGAACAGTCGAATTACATTTCATTTTTCTCAATCTGAGCACTATATTTTCAATCCCAAGGACTATTAGCGACATTTTTTTATTCCAACAATGGATTTATTAACCTATAATCGACATGAAATTAACTAGTGCAAACTTGGCGCAAACGAAATGCAAATCGGCGCAAATGCAAAACACCGCAATATTTATGTTTTTTTTTTGTTGGTATTTTGACCAATTTTATTATTGTCAAAAACGTTTTCTGACCGATTCATAAATCTTATTTTTTTTCTGCAGCAAAATGCAACACATTTAATGGAATAATTCTTTTTCTTCTATGGCGACTTTAACGCAGTAAGGTTATGTCTATAGCCGATATTATGAATGTTTACTTGTATCGCAACGTCGTTTTGTAACGTCCCACCTTAAAGGACGTGGTAAGTTTTTTTTACCTTTTCCCGAATAAGCTGTTGTACGCACTTGGTATGCTATAAATAATGGAATAAATCGGCTGAAAGTAACGAACAATTATAATCCCGCATAGGTATCCCCATTGTCTGCTGGAACACTTGTCCTCCAAATTTGACAAATGTATTGTAAATTAATGTTCCAGGATTTGTCATAAAATATAATATTTTGTTGGCTACGTGAAAATAGAAATACAGCTGAATATAAATGCATCAAAATGTTCACGTAACCCCTCAATTCACAAGCTGTGTGATGCGTGCACCGCAGCCAAAAAAAATGCGGATTGGAAAAAAAACAAAACTGAAATTACAAACATTCTTTGATTCAAGTCAGTCTCAATATGATGTCTAAAATGATCATAATTGCAAATTGTTTTCCTAAACTAATTATATTTATAATTAGCAATGTTTTGTTGGCTTATAAAGCCATGTTTAATTTACTTAATCCAATGATGTGGAAATGATCTGGAAAAGCCTCTTAGCTTTAAAATAAACTAGTGTGCTGTTTCCTGTTCATCGATTATCTCTTTTTATATTGTTATAAAGACGCTGAGTTTTAAGCCATGTGTAGATATTGGCGTGAACAGTTTGTCTTTTGGCTTATGGGAGATTTAAGTTCAAACCATATGCATTTGTCCTAGAAAATCATGAAAACTAAGGCCAACCCATGATTAAAATATTGATTGATGTAATAATTTACAATAAAAGAGAGATTAATAATTGGGCAAACAAGGCATTATAATATAGGCTTATTACATCGGTGTATGTCAAATATAAGAAGAAAAAAAATGCGCTGATGTGCATAGTTGTAGGAAAATGTGACTATTGTGGAATATATGTTTTTATAAATACCGAAAGGGTTCCGAAGAATCGTATTTTATGAACATGAAAGTACAAAATATACTTCAATTAAAATTTTTTTCACAAGAATTAACGTTTCGGGTCCCTTTTAATTCACAACAGACATTACGTCAAATATTGGCCGTAAGTCAATATGAATTGTTAAAAGATTTATTGCTAATTGTAATCGTGACAGTTTTTGTGAATCAATCGTATACCGAAGCAAGAACGAGGAAAAGAAGGGTTCTAAAGTCATAAATCCAAAATCATGGCAATTCATATCAAACGCAATTGAGACAGTAAGACAAACACAAGACAAATAAACAAAAGTGAACAAGAACGCCACATAACTAAAACACTAGCAGTGTGAATCCCCACAAATAAACGAGATATCATCAGGTGCTCCGGAAGGGTAAGCCTGATCTGCTCCACGCTTGGCACCCGTCACAAAGTATATCTGTACACTTGCAATCTTTAACAACTGGGCCGAATGTATAATGTTTTGTATTTTTTAATTTAGATATAAAATGCATATTTCCATGCTGCTGATGATGGTGATGAAAATTTCCAGCCAAGGGAATAAATTTAATGCTGTTTGTAGGAAGTGGCTATCGCGAGCTTTAGTTTTCTTACAATCAATTTCGATCAGTGCCGTGTGATCGTTTATGTTTTATAAAATCAGCCCTAATATGACAAACACGGCATGGGTCATACTAATGGCTTAGCCCTGGTGATATTAATACAGGTTTTTCGGCCCCGGGCAAATACAGGCAAATCCTGTATTGTCCCGGGCCAATACAGGGTTCATTGAGGTCAACTGGAGAGCGGTTGTTTATTATAGTAAACTGTATTCACGATAGTTGCGTGTTTTCTCGATATAATAATTTCATTCCGTAAATCTACTCATTTTTGGAGGAAACCCGAACTTTAAATAGAACCCGATCAGTACATCATGTACGACGGACTACATAAAAATGACAAATAAAAATCTATAAACAATAATCTATAGGCCTAACTCCTCTTTATAACTTGTTTATCATTAAATCTTTTAGAACACAATAAACACTGGATTCAAAGGGAAAAATAAGTAAACAGCAAATCTGGTCAACAATAGAAAGTGAAAGCAAGAAGAACGTAACCGGAATGGTAACGGACTTTTCGGACTTTTTCTGCGTTGCCCGACTAATCGGCTTCAGAAGCGAACTAATCGGGCTACAAAAAACATACCTGTTGTCAAAACTTCTACTCAGGAGAAGAAAAAAGGTCTTAAGTATCATCAGAACTATACTCATGGAATATCGGAATGTTTATTTTCTTTGTTTATCCATTTGTAAACATTCCTTACCGTCCAGTTTCCTCGAAAGTTCCAACAACAATGCACAGAAGGAAAGAGCAAATTGTAAATCGCAGCTTATTTGTCCAAATACAGTCACATTTCCTACATTCGCACTATCTACTGCCGAGCACAGTGTGCAGTACGAAATTAGCAATGTCAGCAGCATATTTGTAAGTTTATAAACGTGTTGGTATATCAGAAAAGGTGGTTTTATTGTAAACCATAGGAACCGGACTAAACGTGTTTATGGGATATAATGAAATTTTCTGATACCGGTCTAATTTGGCACCACTCGAAACGGACTAATCGTCCATTATTTTGTACATTTAAAAATAAAGAGAAAGAAAAAAACTGTCCATAATATTGCAAAACCTTTGTGTCCCTCCCGATGTCCCTATACGGACGCATGATAAATTGATATTATACAGTTCGATAAAAGTAATTTTATTGCAGACTTGTATGGGTTGTATACTAATATACACATCTTCCCAACATTTTGCGTTGATGACACAGCTACTGTACAAAGTCGCCGAGAGCAATAGTATTCCAGTCAATCAGTATACTTCGGTGTTTGTCAGAAAACATTTACAAAGTTTATCACCTAAATTTGAAAAACAATAGTGTAACGATATTATATCTCCCTTCAAGTTAAACGCTCTTTCGTGGGGGCCTTTTTTTAGTTTAAAGATATTTTATTTACTCACTAAAGACAAAGTTAATTTGATATAATACTAAGGCTCTTTAGGTTTTTTCCCTATCTCAGCTCTTTGACATGTTGAGAATCAGTACTTCAGTGCTGACGCGAAAGCCGATTTTATTTGGAACTGTACAATATCTAAATTTTTGTAAATTCTGTTTAAAACTAAGGAGTATCTTCCTCTTACTTATATTTGTTTGAATTGATTAACTTATTCTCGTCCTGATATAGCTGAAATATTGCTCACTGGACGGTAAACTCTAACTTATCAACCAATCAATCAATCAATCAATCAGTCAATCAATCAATCAATCAATCAATCAGGTTCACTATTTCGAACTTCCAATGTTGGGATCGTGAAAAAACTTAATGTAACTTTGAAATGTCTGTGTAATAATGCTTTATGCAACTTTCGCGCAAAAATTGCGTCAAACATCAAAGAAGTTATTTTTTTTATCTCCTTCACAAAATGACGTAATTGAAACCACTCCTCCTAAAATTTAGGCTAATTGCTAAATGGTTAATTTGTTAAAAGTGAATTCGTTATATAATTCACTTTATCTGACATGCAGAAGACCCTTCAAGTAGAATTTACTTGTTCATTTGTCCATTTTACTCCAATACATGTACAGGTGGGAATTTTCGGTATACCGGCATTTCAACTGATTTGTCGTTGAACAGCAATATTCTCATATAATTTATACATTTTGTAAATGTCCTTAAATATAAATTTGATATCTGTTCATCGTGTATTAGCTATACGTAGAGTAAGCTTTTAAATGTTTGAGATAAATTTCACCCTCCCCGTAAATAAAAACACTGTTTATTTCAATTATCGCGCTTAAAAACAGGCGCGGATACAGGCAATCTAAAAACGGAGGGTTCAAATAACAAATAGGTAAGTTGAATGAAATTTCGAGGATATTTCGTAGTAAACCACCAGGATATTCATTAAAAACACACGATTGTCCAAAAAAGGGGTTCCAACCCTTGGAACCCCCGGCCTTGCACCCACCAATGTAAAAACATACAGGTTTGTGATAGATTGAAATAGATTTATTTTTAGCATTAAATACACGCAGACCCGTATAAGGGCAACTAGAATTCGAGTTTCTAGAATTTGATATAGTTTTTCGATTATATGACAAATGAATCTTTATTTCGCAGATATTGTGCAAAAACAATTATTGATATGCAGAGAGAATTTCAAAGTAATTATCCAGTTTTTGAGGCAAATTTGAGTCTTTTAATTTTGTACATAGTCGCAACAGAGAATTTTCGGTATTTGGTCGTATTTCATTCGACCCGTTCTAGCTTGTTACGCTGTTTTTCAACTGTTGTTTGCTGTCCGTCATTCACCTAGAAATATTCTATGATCTTGCTGATTATACATGTATCAATTGGCTGGAGTCACTACAAATTAAAAGGCACTATTTTTAATAGTACTATTTTCGAGGGCTGTCAAAATTGGCGTATTGAAATAGTGTAGTGCCCACTGACAATATTATGGCTTTGACATTTAACAAAATCTGGGCACACAGAAGCTATAGTTAGTCGTCATATAAGCGGGAGGTTGATGCATCATTAAACCTGGTTTAACCCACCATTTTATTTATAAAATGCCCGTTCCAAGTCGGGAATATGACAGCTTGCCAAAAATGTTCTGTGTTGGATTGTGTTCCCCTGATTCAGTCGAATGTTATACGGATTTTCCTTACTGGTCTCTTCCTTTGATCGATTCGGACTTTTGTTGTCACTTTTATTTAGACAATTCCGGTCATCAAAAACACCCACTGAGACAAGTTATTCTCAAACATGATAAGTAATTCAAACCTCATCTTCATATCCATTTATCAAATCGATGTTAAACACCTTTTTTATATTGAAACATGCACTCATACAGATGTAGATAGTGGACAACCGTCCTTTTCAGTCATAGAGTACTTATTACAATTAGCCCGGTCAGTCCGGTGCCGCAAACACACTAAGTCCTGTGCATCGAATAATTTTAAAAACTCTTTATAATCAGTATTTATGCACTAGCAGCAGTATTTAAAAGAAAAGAAATATTCTCCGTTTGTAAAGTCGCCTTTATATGTTCTTTATATCCATAATATATTTTTTATTCATCAAAATAGCTTGTAAAAAGTGACAGTCCTAGCATTTTCATTGGAATGTTTCCTTTTGTGTAACAGATTTTAAGAGACAGGAATATGCTGTAGTGATCATATACGCCGATATATGTATTAAAATCAGTGCTGAATTCCGTTACGTAAAACATTTTGAGACAGGAATTAGATAATATACATATTTTGAAAGAAAAATGACACACTAACCTCCGTGTTTTCGTCATAAACGACAAAAAGTTCGTTGCTCAACGCGATTAGTCTGGCAACGTAGAAAAAAGCCCGAAAAGTCCTTTACCATTCCGCACCGTGGTAACGGTTCTAAACAACTTTCATGCCTTTCAAAATTTGACCCTTGTACATAATACAGAATACATAGTTATATTTGCTAAATCATGGGTCCACAAACAGGGGGGGGGGGGGGGTAAACTGTACTGATTATCGGAAACGGAGCACCGCATTTTTACAACAATAACAACAAATAATATTTATCCTGCAATGGTAACTTTTACTATACAGATATTGCCCTACGTATATTGCTGTACTGTATCCTGCACAGCTGTATCTTGTATAATGTACAGGATATCGATTAAAGCCACGCCCACTTCCGGTATTTATGGACAGATAGAAATGCCCAAAATATTCATTTTAGAGCATATTTTCCATTAAATGAAGTTGTTTTATGCATTGCAGGATTAAACAATATATAATTAGTGCCTTTAGATATGAAATGTATTTGTACTTGTCACGAAACAGATTGAAATGCTCACCAAAGGCTCGCACGTCAATCTGTTTCTAAGCCTTGTACAAATACAGTTGATATTTAAAGACACTAACTATATATTGTCTATGCACATGTATAAGTGTTCAAAGAAAAAAAAAGATAGATTATTTAATAAAAGTGTTATGAACTGTCAGTTTCTGTATTGGCTCCGTATAGATTCTCGATCAGCTGTCAGATATGATATGCTTGTTGACAACCCAACATCCATGACAAACTGGTTACACGGATGTAGCGTTGTTCAACATTTAGCACTTGAATTCTCCTTAAACCGATGCCAGGGACCGTCTTGAACTTACTATGAGGTAGGAGTGTTTGCTCTTTGTTAAAGGCGTCATGGTGACTTCGAAATGAAGAAGAACATTTGCTTAATCTTACCATGCATTTATAGTGATTTTGTCCCATGTACATGTACATTTACTCCAAATCCCTTTAATTATGAAAAAGAAAGGAAATGGGGTAAATACCAAGGAGACAACATCCCATATCCAGGTTAAAACGACCCAAAACAAAACATCTAGGGGTCACCATATGGTCTTCAACACAGTGAGGAACCTCACACCTTATAGTAAGCCCTAAATGGCCCCGAAAAGGTAAAAACATGTATAAATCAATGGAAACAAACCACATCCAATAACCCAAATATCAAGAAACTAAAA
Source organism: Modiolus philippinarum (assembly GCA_002080025.1). Taxonomy (NCBI): domain Eukaryota; kingdom Metazoa; phylum Mollusca; class Bivalvia; order Mytilida; family Modiolidae; genus Modiolus; species Modiolus philippinarum. Next base: position 23,086 of record MJUU01007737.1, read on the forward strand.
TTTTATAAGAAGACAAGGACAAGCCAATGACCAACATATTCCTGACTTGGGACAGGCGCAAAAATTGCGGTGGGGTTAAACTCGTTTTCTTGGATCCAAACCCTCCCCTATGTGTTCATTTACGGTCTAGTTTGTCTCTCGTGCAGTATGCACTCCGTAAAATGATTATCCGTGCTTGAAGTGTATGCTATTTTTATTTTGTCAGTTATGGTATACTTGTGCATGTGAGAATTTTTCATATAAATGAACTATCAAAATTAACATTTTTGGGGGGTAAAAATTAAACTATTCATTTTGCAATTTGTATATATATTGTTTATATGCTGTATTGTCTATTGGTCCCTTTGTCGGGCAGCGGATGACAGTGTTTGTAAGAGTGCTTTGTCAGATATGATATGCTTGTTGACAACCCAACATCCATGTCAAAATTGATACATGGATGTAGCGTTGTTCAAAATTTAGCAAGAGATTTCCACTCAAACCGGTGCTAAGGGCCGTCTTGAACTTACTATGAGGTTGGAGTGTTTGCTCTTTATTTTAGGCCTCATGGTGACTTCGAAATGAAGAATAACAGTTAAATCGTTGTTCCATTTGCTTAATTATAGTAATTTTTTTCCATGTACATATACATTTACTCCATATCCCTTTATTTGTTCTTCTACCGACAAGTTTGTCTCTCGTGCGGTTTGGAGACCGAAAATAGATTTCCCGTGCTTGAGGTGTATTCTCCTTTTATTTTGTCAGTTTAAATGTACTTTTTCATGTGAGAATGAACTATCAAAATTCAACATTCGGCTTTCTTGTTTTGTAAAAATTACACTTTTTATTTGGCCATCTGTATATATATTTGCCACATCTCCCGATTTTACATGTCAAGTTTTCTTACAATAAACTCGATGAGTGCCCTGTAATCGTGGATATGTTGAATTGTCTATAGATCCCTTTGTCGGGCAACGGATGACAGTGTTTGTAAGAGTGCTTTGCCAGATATCTTATGCTTGTTGACCCACCCCGAGTCTATGACAAAATGGATACATGAATGTAGCGTTGTTCAGCATTTAAAGTAAATGAATACCGTCCGCTAAAACCGGTGCTTTGAGCCGTCTTGAAATTACTATGAGGTTGAAGTGTTTGCTCTTTGTTGCATGCCTAATGGCGTAATGGCGACTTCAAACTAAAAAAAAAACAAAAAAAAACAAAAAACAAACTTTTGAAGCGTTGTTTCATTTTGGTCATCTTACCATTTTGTCCCGTGTACATTTACTCCATATTTGTTCGGATATGTTTTTGCTCTGAATATAAAATGAAGTACGTTTTGTACAAGCAATAACGTTGTGAACTTTGATCGCAGCTAGAGCTATCAAACTGGCTGCAGTTGTTTCTTGTATATTAATTGTATTCTAGGAAAAATACTGTTAATTCGAATTTTGCAATGTTTTATCAAAGCAATTTTTATATTATAAGTGAGCAAATTGAAACTGAAAAAGTAGTAGAATCAGGAATCGGGCGTAGAAGACAAGTTTTTGTAAATTATCAAAACGTCACAATTAGAGGTAAATGAAATCGAACAGACCGAAATGAAGTTTCAATATTAACGAATTGCAAAACAACCTTCTCTTGAAATATGTACTTTTCTACAAAGGATATTAACACTTGTTTCGAGTGGGTTAGTTTCTTATTAGGGTATTATGCCATTAATTTATCAAAGTGAGCATTTAAATATTCTAAAACGGCAAAGAAAGCAATAACAATTTTTGATATGTACTCGTTAAATACCGTCACAGCATGATTGTTTCATTTCTTTTGTTTTCCTTTCTGTGAAGAAATGATCAGGTACAAAAATATATTCAATTGTTCAAGGATTAAAAATATTTGTCTACTGTTAGAACCATTTCTATCATAAATTCTATGTAATCATTTCATTTCGTTTTCCTATGTATTCACGGCACACTGGAGGTGACTTATCCTAACTATTAAATGGAATATCACAGCAAGATGCTTAGATTTAGGGGATAAAGAGACTTAAGCTGGCGGCTGTAGGTTTATTACATTCAATTTTTCCAGCCACGCAAATTGAAAGCATATCGACAGGACGCAGAATTCTCGGATCCATTATATCATTCTCTGTAATTGTGCATTCTAGTAATAACTTACCATTGGATTACGGGGAATTCAATAGCGGAAAAAACGTCAATGAAATAATTCGTCAGATTTCAACTATTTCACGAAGCATATCGTTATATGTAAGCCTGTTCGATATCTTTAACCCGACATTCAGACTTTCACCCTTTGTTACGTGCAAAATTCCATTTTTCATATGATCATAGTATAATTGAATAAAGATAATTTCACAACCAACTGTTAAATCTTTTGTTAATTCACAACATAATGTTCTTTTCAAGAAAAAAAAAACAAAAACAAAAAATGTATTATTTGCAGAATAATAATAACAGTATTAAAAACCATTCTTCAATAATGAGATTGCATTATACTTTCACCATCTTCCTCCTACAGTAATATTTGAAACATTTCTTTTTGGAATCGGACAGTATACTTCAGAAGTAGTATTACATTAACTTAATTTAACTTAACTTAGCACATTAATCTCTG
>MJUU01007740.1:0-29946 GCA_002080025.1 Modiolus philippinarum
AAAGGTCAGCGACATACTAAATATGGCAGACACTTCTCGGTTCCGGAGCGGAAACGATTTCCGGACCCGGAATCGGGAGGGAAAAACGAAGCAGCCCTAAAATATTTAACAAAGAATGCACTATAAAAAAGTGGTCTGAAGTGCCGTGTTCTACTACTAACTCGCTTGAGGCATCCTTAAACTAAAGCAACTGTATAAATATTATTCAAATCCAATGAGAAATAAACTTGCTAGAGCGCTTACAAGGCGGACGGACGGACGGACGGGCGGACGGATGGACGGAGGGACGCCCGGCATTACCATATCCCCGCGGCGCGTTGCGGAGGGACGCCCGGCATTACCATATCCCCGCGTCGCGTTGCGGCGGGGATGAAAATGACTATATAAGTGGATGAATTAAATTTTTTTTTTTTTTTTTTTTGTACTTTGCATGTGTTTTAAACTATTTTATTGTTTGCATGTAAAACACAGTTTAAATAAGCGAGATAAACTTTGAAATGCTAAATTATCTGATGATTTTTTTTTCAAATTAACTCCCTTGCTTAATTTCTGTGTTCCGTATATCCAGCTACAGATTTAAAGCACATGTGTTTTATTCCACTTTTTGTAATGAAAATGTTTTGAAATGGAAAAGGAATACAAATTTTAAGTACTTTGGACCTTTATTAACATTTTAAGTAAGTATTTTGATAATTTCTGTTTGTATGAAACCTAAATGAACAAGTATAAAACAAAAGTGGTGGAATAATACCACTGAGACACCAAAGTAAACATGCTTATCAAATGATACATTACGTGACAACAGGTCCCGTGAGCCGTCGCAATGTCAAGATCGCATAACACGCGTTTAACACCTATGAGAACGGCAGTTGAAAACGGAAAATAGGCCAGACTAAATCGTGATCGAAATAGTAACAGAGGTTTGAAAATGTGATGGTTTGGTTAAAATAAAATGTGGACATACTCACTATATTCGTCTGCAAACATAAATTCCGAAAATGACCTTGACCTTGACCTGATATGGTTCAGAAAATTTTTGGGGCAAAATGTAAATTCTTTCGTGCAAAAAATACTTATGGTTTTCTGCTGGAAAATATAATATTATTTTTTATAAAATCTGTGTATCGTTTCTTTTGTTGAGTAGTATAAGATTAAGATTAAGATTGTTTATTCCGATTAATGGTCCCACAAGGGGCATACAAATTTCATACAATGATTAAATATATCAAATAACTAAATATCGAAGTTACTGTATATATATTTTCTGTATATGCGCATTTCGACAACAAATGTCTCTACAGTGCAGACAAAATCTAAAAGTTTAGAAGACCATTACGCAAAGACGTTTAAAACTGATGAGAAATAAGCAATATTATCCACATGTAAAGCCAAAATCAGGTAAGGACAGAGGGAGATACTTCTCAGTTTTCAACACAGTTTACAAATTTAGATATTGTAAGAAAAAATGCTATTAAGTTTTCCAGATATCGGAATAGGTACGACGACTCGTCTGTAAAACTCTTTTCTACAAATTATCATACGCTTGATGACTTCCAGGTGCAGAGGAAATTGAAAATCATATTTATTTCATATTTGTCGCACTTCTTACGTTTATATAATTACGATAAATGATATATATAATAATGACAACCTACTCTGCGTGCTTATACGAGACCTTAAAAATCAATCGTCTAAGGTGAGAGAAAAGCAGAGGGCCAGTAGTGAGAAATGATTAACAGATACACCATTCCTCTTCCGAACTTGTTTACTAATATAAGACTGACAAGTAAAGTTGAAACATTGCAAACTTTCCTGCCATATCTGGAATGAACGAATTATACATACAAACTGAGAATAGTCAGTTCTGATACCATAACCTGATATCTCTATAATGATTGTAGTAGTGGGTGGTTCCAGAGTTCCGGTACCATAACCTGATATCCCTATAATTGCAGAAGTGCGTGGTACCCGAGTTCCGTTACCATAACCTAATATCCCTATAATTGTAGTAGTGGGTGGTTCCAGTATAATGAAATAAAAACTTAACATACTTACCTACGTCTGAAATGATGACGATGACAGTGCCGCGTTGTATAAGAATGTTGACAAACGTTTTTCCTGAAAATATACATTACAAATAAAAGTTTAACAACAGGTCAAATTAATTAATCTCTACCAAATGCATTGATATTAACAAGATGTTCTGCTTGCATCCGTTAAATTAGCTTTGAGATCTAGTGACCTGAAAATTTTACATACATACTGGCCTCTCACTGATACTGCCGATGTCTACTGAAATATATGATGATTCTTGACTAAATCCTGCGGGAAGTTTTGAGTTTCATTTTTCTTCCGTAGTGTGACAGTGTTCTACCAGCAGACAAGGCTCCTTTAGCTAGCCGGCAGATTAGCGGCGAGCGCTCCTTGACCCATCTTTCAAAATTACGTATTGTCATATTCTCTCCTTTCAAGATTGTGGTCATGGAGTTAGCAGTCTACCTGTATTGGGTTTTATTCGTATGTTTACTATACTATAGGGAAACGGGACAGATAAAGGGGAGGTTTGGGTACCCATAAACCGGTTTAACCCTACCGCTGTTTTTTTTTTTTTTTTTTTTTTTTTTTTTTTTGCTAGTGCCGGTACCAAGTCCGGCTGTCCCGAGTTCCTTTGGTTGTTTACGTTTGTCTTTCGTCTTATTTGTGTTTTTCTGTGTATTATTTCCCTAGCAGATTGTGACATGTAATTAAAATTTTCATCCATTGTAGGTGTTTCCTGTTGTCCCTTTTATTTCATGTTGATATCTAAGATATCTTTGATGCTTTCATTTTTTATTTTTAGTATTTTAAATTAGATGAAATTTATCCTGCATAACTTACTTTAAATAAATCCAATAACAGCAGTGATTATACTCCTTTTCTTGATCTTGATTTATCAATAAATCATGGAAATGTTAAACACTAAGGTTTATGATAAAAGGGACGATTTCTCCTTCCCTATAGTCAATTTTCCCCATCTCGACGGCGATGTTCCGTTAGCCCCTTCTTACGGGGTCTACATTTCACAACTTGTTCGATAAGCACGAGTATGTAGTGATGTTTCTGACTTCAACGAGCGAAATCTTTGTCTCACTGAAAAACTTCTGCATCAAGGGTTTAGATATTATAAATTGATAAAACATCTCTAAATTTTATTATAGATACATTGACTTATTAAGAAAATTTTGGTTCTACATGTAGGGCTCTTATACATCAGGGCATTTCACATCCAAACTTCTATGCAATATCATTTACAAAGCGTATAAATTCAAAAATTGTCCTTCCAAACTTATTAATCCGTTGAACAAACTTATTCATAAAGGATGTAAATACAACATTGTTGTTAAATCTTTACTTCTGGTTTTTGTTGGCAAAATATTGATCATCTCCTTAATGCTTTACACCATAAATAAATTTAAACAATATTTCATATTGGCAGTAATTGGCATTGCACAATATCATGTTCTTCTTTCATAATCATTGATGATGTTGTTATACCAAATCTATTCAGAAGTATTTCAATTGAAATTTCATATGTAAGAAGACTTGATAGTCAACGGAAATTATGTCCTTAGCTAGCTGTCAGTAAGTGTGAGCATTTGTCCGGACAGTACCTGCCTGTATTGTCTTCATGTTTTATGTACTTCATTGTAAGGGAAATAGACTTTTTTCTAGTTTGATTTTTACTGTGAGTCTTTTTGTGTATTTATTTTTTAGCCATCCACCACACATAGGGGTGGGGGTTTGGATCCAAGAAAACGAGTTTAACCCCACCGCAATTTTTGCGCCTGTCCAAAGTCAGGAATATGTTGGTCATTGGCTTGTCCTTGTCTCCTTATAAAATTTTAGTTTCTTGATATTTGGGTTTTCGGATGTGCTTTGTTTCCATTGATTTATTCACTTTTTTACCTTTATGGGGCCATTTAGGGCTTGCTATATGGTGTGAGGCTCCTCACTGTGTTGAAGACCGTACGGTGACCCCTAGATGCTTTGTTTTGGGTCGTTTTAACCTGGATGTGGGATGTTGTCTCCTTGACATTTACCACATTTCCTTTCTTTTTCATATTTAGAAGATCATATCTCACGGTGCATACCCATAACGGACTCTTTCGGATGGACAGGATTCTTTTGGAATCGCGTAAAGGATCATTGCGGATGTTTTGAGGAAAATTCGTGTACGAGTGTGCAATAAATGGGCTTTTTTTTATAACTGTTTATTAGCTCAACCGGCCTAAAAGGCCATGTGAGCTTTTGCCATCACTTTGCGTCCATCGTCTGTCGTCCGTCCGTCCGTCCGTCTGTCAACTTTTTCAAAGATCTTCTCCTCTGAACCTACCAAGCCAATGTGAACCAAACTTGGCCTGAATCATCACCAGGTTATTAGTTTAAAAGTTTTGTTCGATTAGTCCGAGGACAAAACTACATGGCTGCTGTTACTAAAAATAGAGCATAGGGGTAAATTGCTGTATTTTGCAAATAACTCGAAAACCGTTACAGATATCAAAAATTTGAAAGAGTAAAAATGATCAGCATGGCAAGATCTACCCGCCCTGCAATTCTAAAGAAAATCTGAAAACCCGTCTTGGAATTATTGCCCTTTTTTCGTAAAATTTTCAAAATTTTTATTTATTTTACTTTTTATTTGAAAAACTATAAAGATAGAGGTCAACTTTAAATTGCATAAATGTTCAGCATATCAAGATCTATCCATCCTGAAATTTTGAAGAAAATCCAAAACCCCTTGTAGGAGTTATTGCCCTTTTTTCACCGAATTTTTTTTAATTTTTTGTTCTTTTTGGCTTTATTTCCAAAACTATAGAAGATGAAGGTTAAGTGTGAAATGGTCAAATGTTTGCCAAACTATGGCGAATTCAAAACTGGTGTTGAAAATAGTTCGTTGACCGCCATTTTCAAAATGGCCACCAAAAAAGGGCGGGAAAATTCAGCATTGTCTGAATTCAATGAAATTTGGTTTCCAAATAGATATTGATGTTGCGACTTCAAAACCGCTGTTGAAAATTGTTCGTTGACCGCCATTTTCAAAATGGCCACCAAAAAAAGGCGGGAAAATTCAACATTGTCCGATTTCAATGAAATTTGGTTTCCAAATAGGTATTGATGTGGCAATTTCAAAACTGATGTTAAAAATTGTTCGTTGACTGTCATTTTCAAAATGGCCGCCATAAAAGGCGAGAAAATTCAACATTGTCTGATTTCAATGAAGTTTGGTTTCTAAATAGATATTGATGTTACGACTTCAAAACCGGTGTTGAAAATTGTTCGTTGACAGCCATTTTCAAAATGGCCACCAAAAAAGGTGGGAAAATTCAACATTCTTTAATTTCAATGAAATTTGATTTCCAAATAGGTAGTGATGCGGCAATTTCAAAACTGATGTTAAAAATTGTTCATTGACTGCCATTTTCAAAATGGCCGCAAAAATAGGCGGGAAAATTCAACATTTTCTGATTTCAATGAAATTTGGTTTCCAAATAGATATTGATGTTGCGACTTCAAAACCGGTGTTGAAAATTGTTCATTGACTGCCATTTTCAATATGGCCACCAAAAAAGGCGGGAAAATTCAACATTGTGTGATTTCAATGAAATTTGTTTTCAAAATAGGTACATTGTTTGTATTGATGTGGCAACTTCAAAACTGATGTTAAAAATTGTTCGTTGCCTGCCATTTTCAAAATGGCCACCAAATTAGGCGAGAAAATTCAACATTGTCTGACTTCAATAAAATTTGGTTTTCAAATAGATATTGATGGTGTTAAAAATTGTTGTTGACCTCCATTTACAAAATGATGTCTCGACTTCAAAAGTGGTGTCAAAAGTGGTCATTAGCAAGATTTTTTTTTGTCAAAAAAGCCCAACAAAGACATATAGTAAAACATGATCAGACTGTAAATACACTTCAAGATATTGGTTGTATTTGAACTACCAAAGTTAGAGAGACTGAAGTTCAACTGTGTAACTTACAATGTTAGCATGATTGTGGCAAATGAAAACCAGGTGAGCGACACAGGCTCCTGGGAGCCTCTGGTTATATTTACGTGTTTTAACTCACTTTGGATCAAATTATCTTGATTTATTTTTAAAAGGAAAACAGGATATTTTATTCCATGGCTTAATTGGATTGATTCAAAGGCAATACAAAAAGGATAATACGATAAATTTCGTGGTTCAAGAATGATTGATAACATAATTAATGTTGGACTCTTGTTCCCAAACGTGAGGACATACGTGACAATGCCAGCTTGGTTTTTAATTTCCATCAAATTAACTGGCAGAAACATTTTGCTAAATAAATTCATGCCAATAATTCCGACGGTTGAAGTGCTTCTTTTTCCCCTTCTTATAACCAACCGCACTGTTTGCGTTAAGTTATTTAGCAGCGTTATCAAACCAAAGAGATTATTGCTGATTATTGGAAAAAGAACTAGATGTGTTACATTTCCTTTCATAGTAGAAGCCTATGCTCAAGACATTGTGTTCCCATTATTTAGCGGATTCATCTGTATTCGATGTAATGTATTATGTCTTTGACAGACTAGTTTCCGATCGGTTTGCAGAACCTCTATGACCCCAAAATAAACAGATTAACCGTGTACAAGCAAATATTAATAGGGGCAATATTCAAACGCAATTTCCTAATAGGGCTTTTACTACGACACCCAGCAACGAATAGACAACATGATGGTTAGCAACATATTAATGCACACACTGTGGTTCATCGGAACACTTCCATATAATCTTTAGGCGAAAAATCTTTTTTTTTTAAATTTGTCTTCACTACACTTATGTGATTTGGTCATTATTTTTGCGGAGGGAAGCATTATTCATCAATTTTGCTTTGTTGTTTGAAATATTATACAAAAACGTAATGTTGTGTCTTATGCTGCTTAAATCTATATCTCAAAGTGCAAGGACTTGGCAACGGTTTCGTCAGAGGAATACAGCTTAAATAGGAGCATTTGCAAGTTAATTTTATGTTTGTTGACGATCCCGTACAAATGGGCTAAATATAACAGGGCGTTGTTCGACAATTATATATTATTAGCAATAAATTCCGCTAAATCCGATGCTAGGGTGCTAGGGGGCGTTTTGAACTCATAATGAGCATAGATCATTGTTGAAAGCCTCATGGTGACTTCAATATGAAGAACAACAATAAAAGCGTTGTCCCATTGCTTGTTTTACCATGTTTTTGTAGAGACTTTGTCTCATGTGCATTTACTTCTTATCTTTTAATTCTATAAATCGCTCTAATTAAAGGCCGTAGACTATGACCTAGAAGTAAAAAGAATGTTCTGAAGTACAAGGAATTGCAGCACATTGATATTTAAATATGTTTATCCGTTACAAAATACAAACGTTTGATTGGTTGAATGTAGGGGTGATTTAGGGGCACCATAAAGGATCCTTAGGAGGTAATTAGAAGGAACCGGAGATAATGCTCTCGCTGGTAGGTTTGAATTCTAAAGAAATTGAGCCAAATATTATATGAGGAAGCAGTCGTGATACTTTACTAGATGCGTGGAATACAAAGTGTTCCCTAAAATGAAATTACAAGAGCAATCTATACCAAACTTCCGGTACATGTTGGTCAGTACAAATTGTCCTTTAGACAGACCACAATAACAATGTCGCTGATTTCGTATAAATATTTAAGTTAGAAGTTTTGATTGGGTTTCCCAGTAAGGAAAGTGAGAACCGAACCTCAAGTCCAAAAAGAATAATCCAAAGACAATGGAAACACTGAACATTGGAAACATCAAGAAACAAAAACATCATTTAAGACAGAGAAAACAAAGGAGACACACATACAGATGAACAACACTGTCTACATAAAAAATATGATTGAGAATCAGGTGCACCGGTTGAGAAAGCACATCTTGTTTCTTATAAGACACCGACTGTGTTGAAGATGAAAGCCATAAAAAAACTTACTTATCCTGTTCAAGAGACAGATCTGTTGAAATCTGGGAAACAGATATATGTCGACCGTAAAACTTTTGCAGTTATCACATACCCTTGTTAAGGTAGCCTATTTGTGAGTAACCAAGCACTACCAAGGAAGTCATTGTATCGAATACAGGGCTTGATTAGCGAATGAGATGGAAGGTGTAAATTCCATATGCTGGCGCCGTTTGAATGTTGCTGCTGCAAAGAAAAGGAAAGTTGACTATTGGAAAAGTGAAGGCTAATTTGTAGTCAACTTCTGTTGTTCGAGTGTTTTTGGATAGATAAGATGAAAAAATAAAATAGACGAAGAGATAAAATAAATTCAAAAAGACATAGAAGAACTAATGTAAATAAATGTTGAATTATCTACTCTCTGGCCAATTGTCCTAAAATATATGTCTTCCAGTTAATCTTTGGTCTCCAAGTTATTCATTAATCAAATTTAAGTATTTTATATTATAAAGCTACATATTTGAAATAAGTCAATTTGGCCACCAGTGGTTATCCATGGTTGACAATTTCAATATAGTTTTAATTGTGAAATTTTTATGGACTAGATTATCTAGGCTTTTAAATACTGAAATGCTTTAAACGCAAACCTAACTTACTGATTTTTAATTTAATATAATATTTACCCTTTATCTTTTATCTAGTGTAGTTCGTGTCGGTGTATTAAGAAATACAGATAGTAAGAAACTTTTCCCAAGTTACAAGTAATTTTGAACTTTAAATGTTCAAAATAAAAATATGTGTATTTCAATTTTTCTAGTTTTAGTTGACACTTGCTATTCGTTTCATTGAAATGTAAAATCATCCTAGGGCATAACTAGCGTCGAATAAAGTAAACTGATTGAATTTACTCTCGTAAAAGGACATTGATTTAATCGTAACATTTTGTTAACGGTTGTTTCCTATTTGGATATTTTGTAATTATGTCAAAAACTTCAACAAAATTTGTTGAAGTTTTTGACATAATTACAAAATATATGTAGAAATGAAAATAAGAAACAAAATATACAGTGAACATAATGCAGATCTTTGTTCGAATTTAGACTTTGTTCTCCACACTTTCAGTATGGATTTTATAGTGCTCATGTTCATTTATTTCCGGACACAAATGAATTTTCCAAAAAATACTGGTAAAATACAGTATAAAGAAAAGATAGAGTTAACACTAAAATACAGCCCGGATATAGTAAGCACACTATTTCTCTAATTCTCACTCTCTATGTTACAGAAAACGCTCTACTGTTCCAATGGAACAACGGCATATCTTCATTTAGATGAAAACGTAGGATTTCTCCTTGAAAACTGAAATTGGATTTCATGAGTACATTAAATACAAAATCAGAAAAAAAATTCTCAACAAATTTGATTTCATGGTTTCAGAGGACATGATAAATATCCTTGGACAAAATGATCAAATGTTAAACAATGCCTCGGTGTATGCCTTAATGCATAATCTATTTAACTTTTGGTTCACTTTGGTTTAGGGTCAAAGAGGAGATGACATAATGTTTTTACCAAAAGGTCGATATTTTTACTTAAGAAGAGATAGTCCAACATATAATCAAAAGCTAACTAAAGTATGCTCACCGCTGGTGATCATGTTGTTACCTATGTTTGTTGACGATTCCGAATCCATGACCAGAAAATATATGGATGTAGCATTGTTCTACATCTAACAAAGAATTCCGCTCACACCGGTGTAAGGATCCTCTTTTAACTTATATATATGATCAAAGCTCATTGTTGTATATCTCATGGTGATTTCAAGATGAAGAACAACAATTAAAGCGTTGTTACTTTGTTTGGTCACTATAGTATACCATGTATTTATAGAGACTCGGACTTTGTCTTGTGTGCATTTACCCAATATCCTTTCATTGTTTATTTGATATGAACAAATTTCGTGAACGAAGCTCCGTACATCATTTCTGTAAAGCTTTATCAACCACCCCTTTCTTCATAAATTAAAAACTGTTGAAATAAACTTATTCAGAAGATCCCATACTTAGAACGAAATCTCTTTGTAGTGTACTTTGAATAGACTTAGTGAGATTGGTGTATTGTTTATAAAGTCAATCTTTAATTTCATAACGACCATTATTACATAATATATCACGTCCCCGTATTCTTTTTAAGTGTATTAAGCACCAAATTTAAAGTTAATTTATTAGTGTAGATTAGCTTTACTGTCTATTGTGTCGTGTTTAGTTTGGCCAAGGGAGCGATAAAGAGAGAATTTCACGATTAAATGTACAATATGGGTGAATTGTTCCAATCTATTATGAGATTGTCGTGAATGATATGAAATTGTTTCCTTTAATGTTTTATAATAACTTAACACTTCTTCAGATGTGGCTGGATAAAATGACTCAAAATGTAAAAGTATACATAAACAACTCATGAATTGCTTCCCCTTATCGTCAATTTCTAAGTTGCTGAAATGCGCATATGCAGAATCTAAATTAACAGTTAACTTCGGTATTTTTTATTTATTACCCCTGGGTCAGTGCCTCTGCTGGTGGACTCCAAGGGTAGTAGCCAGTACTTCGTTGGTGGCCCGAAAACCCGATTTTATTTGGAAACTTGCAATATCTACTTCTGCAAAATTTGTTCAAAACTAGGGAGCATCTCCCTCTCGCATAGCTCCGTCCTCAGCAGATTTTAGCTTTACTATTCAGACTCTATTGGTAATTTGTTTTCTATCAGATTTTACACATACTTGGGTTTATGGATTTTCAAATGTTTGATTTGCACTGAAGAGACATAAATTGTCGAAAAGTGCATATGCAGCTTTTAAATTAGCAGTTAAATGTGGGATTTTGTTATTTAGTACGCAAAAACTGACATAATTTCGTTTTTCATAGCGCATTTCTTTTTTTCATGATTTGAAAGCTTGGAAATGTTGAAGTCCATCTCACATGTAAAAGATTTTTCTCAAGATGGCTTTTTCTCTCGTCCGAAAACTGGGTCAAATGAAAATACGGTTAACCTCATTTTATCTGCACTTCAGAGACATAAATTGTCGAAATATGCATATGCAGAAAGCAAATTCTCAGTAACTTCTGTATTAAGTTATTGGTCAAATAGCAAAGGTTTATTTAAAACAATTTTGTGGTATCAAAATAAAAATAAAACTTACAGGCGTTACATAGCTTCTCAATATCTAAAATTTGTGTTGTCTGGGAAACGTGACAGACACGTTTTCGCAAAAAGAAGTCACGTGACTCATGAGAATACTTTGTATTCCGGCTATATACATTGAAAGCTATAATTGAAATTTTTATCTTCATCCTTATTTATAAGAAAACCAATGGCATTTGAAAAATTGGAATGTTGTCTATTCGAGAGTTGTTTTTTTTATTTCTTCACTTTAGATATAATTATAACTTTCTGAAATTACAGAGAATTTTAGTTCTGCAGACTGTCATCTCGACAACTGTATTCTCATTTCTTAAATTTTCAAATGATCTGTTTTCGATCGAACACCGAAGTACTGACTATCTTGATTGATAATATACTTTTGCAGTACCATTAACAAAAACGTTAAAATCAACCCATCCTGCAGATTTCTTATTCAAAATGCTTTATTTGTTTTGATTTGATTAATGTAGAAAACAACGGTATATTTTTGCATGTTACGCACAACATTATTCAAAAGTTCCAAGATCGTTCATGAGTGAGGGCGGACAGAAAGTGTCTTTCTCCTTACTTCCATCCCTTTTCTCTAGATCTTCCTTCTCATGTCAGCTCTCTTCTTTCACCCTCACCCTACCCCCTTTCTCTTGGTCTGACTTTCATTCCCCTCTTTTCTGCCTTCAAAAATTTGCCTCTTTTCTCCCGTCTTCTGCCATTGCCTCATTTCTCCTAGTTCGTTCCCATTCCTCCCGTCGTTTTCTCCTTTCTCTCGCCCCTTTCTCTAGGTCTCCCGTTACCTTGTGTGCGCCCTGATGATTTTTTAGATACTAGTATCTAGATGTCGGTTTTTAGGTCAATATTTAGAAATCAAAACCTTTTGAAGACCAAATACAAACGCATGTTTGAAAACTAATAATGAATTATAAATAACATAAAATAATATAAAATAAAGTTAACAACAATACTCCGCTAAGAGTAAGAAAACACCATTCTAAACTTAAGATACTGTAACTGTTTTGCTTATTTTCAGTCATTTTTTTTGCTGTAAATTACGTATTCATCGAGACGTTTTGAGTGCTTCAAAAGCGTTGAAAAATTGAAATCATTAAGTATGCTAGCATTTATGTTCATTTCCAGTTTCATGGAATAATATCATTAGTCACATAGAAACCACGAATATAGCCTTGAGTTTATCACCAAATATATCATGGATAGAGAAGGTAAAACGTTATGTTTACATCCTTGACAGGAATTTCCAATCCTCCTTGCTAATTTTGATATTTTACACGTGCTTGTAACATATTTATATGTAAGTTCACCACCAACCCCCAAAAAACAAAATAAAACAACAACAAAAAAAAAAACATTGTAAGTGAGAGCCCAGAGCCCATGTATCTGGAGCCCGGAACTCAGTGAGTGGAACCCTAGTGTTGATGCCCGGAGCCCTAGCTTTTGAGCTCGGAGCCACACATTCAAAAAGAGTGCGGGCCCGGCATCTAGAGTCCATGTTATAACCTAAAGTTTCACTAAGTGTTAAACTAACGAGAGAGGTTAAATAATAATTTTAAATAACGTGAAAGTTGCAAAACAAATAAATACTATTTGCCAGACCAAAATAAAAAAGTGTTTGTTACAGAATTATATGTACATGCAACTGGTGAATAACCAAAACAAATACACCATATTTATACTGTTGTTTGTAAAAACCTTGAAAAGGATAGAAGAAAAAGAAAACGACTGACGTGCACCGACTCAAAAGGTAATGTTATGTGATGGGGTCGAAAATCATGAATGTGGCATTATATACTGCATATAACTGTTTTGAGCAATAATTTTTGGGTTTTCTGTTGCTTATTTGATATAACCACTTGTCAGTGTCCCTTTTTTTACATAAAATTCTAAATTCTCGATTTTATTATGATATATTTATTCTTGCAAACGATTTTGATGTCCGTGGCGACACTTTTAAGTTTGATAAAAAAAATGAGAACCAATACCATTTGTACTGTACCTTCATCTGAATCCGTATCCATCTTAAGTTAAAAGAAGCCATTTGAAAAAGGATTATTACAAAATGAAAGCTACCCTCTCTGCACACACTATCATCATCTGTTAATTTTTCTTTAGTCGTATATTCCATGTTATTTTTCAGTGAAAATTAAATTAAAACGTAATTTTTTTTACTATTTTCTTTCAACTATTATATGAGCTGGAAAATTTTGTAAAATACGTATAAAGAAATAGATATGTCTTACCCGCCATTCTGAAGAATTATCGATGTACATATCATACTAACGAGAATACAATATGCAATGAAGAATACTCGATTCAGCATTTCTTTGCTCTAGATATCCTTTTATCGGTGCAATATAGTGAAAGGTACTATGTAGAACAAGTCTCGATCAGGAAGTAATCGCTAAGTAGTCTCTAACCATCCACTTGATATTTCTCTGAAGGTAAGTTCCGATAATCCACTGATAGTACCTCTTTAATTTATACATTTAAGGCAATTCATACCACATCTCATTTCGTTTATACATTGTATTTATACAAGACTAATCTTTAAAAAATCCTATCACTTTATTCTATCAGTTTTTATACATCTTTGACTTTATGGTCTTCCAAACGTTTAGATTTTATCTGCACTGATGAGACATAAGTTGTCGAAATACGCATATGCAGAATCAAAATTCACAGTAACTTCGGTATTTAGTTATTTGAAAATTAATTGATTGCTTTTCTTTGTTATTTCAATTTCATGTTTTCCATATGGGTACGAGAATATGTAAATTTGGCCTTGTGTGCCTATGAATGATGTGACTATAAGATATTTACTAATACATGGGGCATTCGATTGGCATATTTGCGAAACACAAGTCGGATGCGGGATTGACTTGATTTCAAGTCGGAATATTCCTTATTTGGCCTTTACATTGTGACGTCATAATAGACTGACATGCACTTTCCCGCGTATTAGCTCCCTTTTCCCGTAACTATTGACTGTCTATCTTAATCAAACGGTGACATATAGACTTTTTCAGCTCAAAATATAGCTGAATTGTATGCCTCTGAAATATCAAAAGATAAAAAAAATCTATCTGATATTTATTTCAACAATAAGCATGTTCTCACAATTCCCCATATATTCTTTGTAAATATCGCTGAAATATACTGAATTTGGCCTGATTTCCAAAGCCTGATAACAGGAAAAGATGATCGGTGACATATCATTTTCATTTTATTTTTTGAAACAATGACTAAGACCTACAAAATATCTTAAGAATGTATTCTCCTGAGGTTTCAGTTAAGAAATAATTCACGGGAGCGTGAATATATGGCGATTTTACCACGGGTTGGCAATTTATGGGAAATATTTTACCCCGAGCGTATGCGAGGGGTAAAATATGGGCATAAAGGGCCAACCCGTGGTAAAATCAACATATATTTACGCTCCCGTGAATTATTTCGATTCTAATATGACACTTATAGGGGAAAGAAAAGATGAAATCGTCTATGTATTCATAGGTGAAACAGCCATTTTACCCCGTAAAGTATGATGTTTTGTTGTATGACGCTGCAAAAACTGTCGTCAAACTGTCTATGACGTTATCAAAAGTACCGTCGATTGTCATGACAAGGCGATATATATGTGGATTTTACCACGGTTAACGACACAAGGCGATTGAAGGACGTCATATTAGAATCTCGTTCAAATCTCGTTTATGAATAAATCTTAAAACTTGCCTTATGTTATATAATGACCCTCCCAAATTGTGTCAAAAAATTATGTACTTTCAACCAGTAGTTTTGGAGAAATGGAAAATTCTAGTTTTTGACCAAATTTGACCATTGATCTCCATCAGAATTTAGCCGATTTTGGGGTAGGGATAATAAAAATTAATTTTCAAGAAAAGTATCCATCTTATTAATATGATTTCTTTTCTAAGTTCTTCAAGATATAACTGTCCAACTATTTAAACAAAAAATGGTGAATTTTGACCGTGAAGCCGATGGGACTTTTGAAAAATCTGGAGTTTTACAGATTTTACGAAGTCTTGAATTTGACCAAAAAAAAAAGCAACATTTTCTTACAAAACTTTTTTATATCATCACGGACCTATGTTTTTTATTAGTGATATTTCTTCAGACTCATGAGATCTAACAATCTGGAAACTTTGAGAGAAGACTTGATGCTAGAAACTGATATTTTAGCCCAAAATGGCCCCAAAATTGATGAAATTTGCTCAAAATCGTGAAAATTAGGGGTTTTCAAATGACTATAGCACAAAAAATGCACACGGACATATAGTTTTCTCTTCAAAAATGATATTTTCAGGGTCCTAGCATTAAAAAAATGTAGGTTTCGGGAAAAACTTGATGCAGGAAAATTTTGACCCCTCATGAGAATACATCCTTAAAATAAAAAAAAATTCTGTCTGAAATTTTTATTAGGCTCGAACTACTTTAAATACATCGCGAAACGAATACAGAAGCAAAAAAATGAGGAAAGGGGGAATTCCACAATCAAAAATATAAAATCACAGCATACCATATCAACTGAGACAGCATTACTATGAAAGTCGCCAAAACAAAAATAATGGAGAGTTACATTGAAACACTCGTTTTTGTTTGTACTGATTTGATAAACCGTCTGAAATCAGACTTTATTTTTACAATAACCAATGTTTTGCACAGTCACATGGACAGGAATCCAGTTTAGACCTCTAAGGATGAATTTTATCCATCAAATTTGGTTCAATACTTAGAAAGTCAAAACTTGATTCCAGTCCAATTAATCATCAGTGAATGCTACTGATATACAGGCTGTAATATTTTGTCATTTACTGTGCAAAATATCGCTTATTGTGAAAAAAATAAAGTCAGATGGCAGAAGGTTTATTAAAAATGCACGATTGTTTCAATGTGTATTGATGTCCGTAATAACAGTGGTTGTACATTTGTCAAATAAGACTGAACGTCGTGTACATGTACTACAGAATTTAGTTAAAAAATCAGCCGTTTTAAAATCGATTTTTATGCCCCGCCTACGAAGTAGGAGGGGTATATAGTTTTCGGGTACGTTGTCCGTCCGTACGTCCGTCCGTTATGCTCAGGTTAAGGTTTAGGTTGAAGGTAGTTTACCTTGAAGAAGGTATGGTATCTTGATGAAACTTTGTATGCAGATAGACCATGACATGAACTGCAACATTTTGGAATGAAACGGATGCTGTGACCTCAGGGTCATGGGTCATTGACTTTGAATATCAGGAGTGAATATTTGATATACTACAGGTTAAGTTTTAGGTTGAAGGTAGTTTACCTTGAAGAAGGTTTGTTATCTTGATGAAAATTTGTATGCAGATGGACCATGACATGAACTGCAATATTTTGGAAGGAAATTGATGCTATGACCTCAAGGTCATGGTTCAATGACTTAGAATATTAGGAGTGAATGTTCCATACACTGCATGTTAAGGTTTAGGTTGAAAGTAGTTTACCTTGAAGGAGGTTTGATATCTTGATGAAACTTTGTTTAATCATACATCATAACATTAACAGCAATGTTTTAGTGCCTAACAGATGCTGTGACTTCAAGGTCATGGTTCATTGGCTTTGAAGTTTATGTTTGAATTTTTGATAATGCTCATTTATTTAATTTTTGAAATTCTTCTTAGCATCTTTTTTGTCCTTTATGTTTAAACAGCCATTTTTGTAAATGAAATCTTTGATTCCAATTTTGGTAAAATTTCCTGAAACTCTCCAAGACCTTTAATTTTGGAAATTTTACCTAGCAACCATATTTTTTTTAAATTTCTTTATGTCAAAACGCAAATTTTCAAATACTGAATTGCAAAAATCTCTGATTCCAATTTTGGTAGAGTTCCTGGAACTCTCTAAGACCTTTAATTTTGGAAATTTTACATAGTAACCATACATTTTTTAATTTATTTTGGTCAAAACACCAATTTTTAATAACTAAATTGCAAAAATCTTTGATTCCAATTTTGGTAAATTTCCTGAAACTCCTTAAGACCATTTAATTTTGGAAATTTTACCTAGCAACCTTACATTTTTGAATTTCTTTTTGTCAAAACACCTATTTTCAATAACTGAATTGCAAAAAAATTTATTCCAATTTTGGTAAATTTCCTGAAACTCTCCAAGACTTTTAATTTTGGAAATTTTACATAGCAACCATACATTTTTTTTTGGTCAAAACTTCAATTTTTAATAACTGAATTGCAAAATCTTTGATTCCAATTTTTGATAAATTTCCTGAAACTCTCTAAGATCTTTAATTTTGGAAATTTTAGCTGGCAACCATACATTTTTGAATTTCTTTTTGTCAAAACTTCAATTTTTAATAACTGGATTGCAAAAATCTTTGATTCCAATTTTTGGTAAATTTCCTGAAACTCTCTAAGATCTTTAATTTTGGAAATTTTAGCTGGCAACCATACATTTTTGAATTTCTTTTTGTCAAAACACAAATTTTCAATAACTGAATTGCAAAAATCTTTTATTCCAATTTTGGTAAATTTCCTGATTTCGTCAAAGAACACTTCATTTTTAAAATCCTACCTAGCAGCAATGAAAATTCAATTCTTTTGATTTAAAGTAGTCATTTTCCAAATATGGATTGCAAGTATTCTTGATTCCAACTTTGAAAAATTTCATGAAACTCTCCAAGACCATTTAGTTTTGGAAATTTTACCCAGCAACCATACGTATTTGATGATTGCTACATTTGTAGGTAAAATTTCATGTTAGCCTCTTGATGTTTAGATGATAAAATAAATGTCACTAATGGTCATTAATTATTTATGATCAGTAGCGGGGCATAGTGTCCATTGACATTTGGTCATTAATTACATACATCAATGACACGATCGTTTTGCTGAACATTTCTTTGTAAAAAACAAATAATTGATGCAAAAATTAACAGAAAGTATACTAAAAGACGTCAAAGTTAAAGTTATCAGACCAAAATCTTTAATTTCCGACCTGATGCATCAATGTTTCTGCAATCAAAACAGATAATGCGGGTATTACTTTTTGGTAATAGGAAAAGATAAAACATATATTGTAATAAGCCTGACGGAGTCAAACAGTGAATACAGTGAAAATGGCGTAATCAAGATGCTTGAATTTTTTATCGACACCATTTTCGTTGAATGTGGAGGCACCATTTTTCAAACACAATAGGTATTCCTATGGGAACAAATTGTGCGCCACTTTTAGCTGACCTTTTCCTTATTTCCTATGAAGCAAATTTTTTATAAGCGCTCATACATCAGAAACAAAAACAACTTACCAAGTCATTTATACCGAAGCTACAGATAAAATAGGCGATTAACTTTCTCTTAAAATAATGAAAGTTTTAAAGAATATTTACACAGTGAGCTTGAAATTAAAGAGACAACCGATACACTCAAATTTGCTTCATACCTTGACCTTTTGTTATACATTGATGAACATGGACGTCTGAAATCTAGGCTATATAACAAACGTGATAATCTTGACTTCCAAATTGTGAACTTTCCTTTTCTTTACAGCAATATATCTACCCCTCCAACGAATGGAGTTTTTCTGTAGAGCTTGTAGTTCAACCAGTGACATTGTGAAAATAGCAAAAGCACTATCACAAAGACCACTAAGTCAGGGAGATGTTCAGACTCTGTTACTTTCGTCCCTCAGAAATTCTATGGCCGTTACCATTACATTATAGATATGAATTTGTGGTTTTACGAATGAGAACAAACGTTTTCAGCTAGATTCCTTTCTTCCCGGATTTGACATTACCGATTTTTACTTGAACCTGAATTGACCCACTGACAGTGTGACGCATGTTGTTATATAGTTCATGGAAAGCTTATGCTACCGGAACACTTGATGTCACCCTCGGTTTTGCAAGGTATTTTTGTTATATCATATTGTTGAAATTTTGTTTTGTGTTAATTAGTGATGTTTGTGGTACCGATTTGATTTGTGGGTCTCTGAAAACTAAAGAGACTAAAGAGAATTTCTCATATGGATATACTATTCATAGTTTCAAATTTTGGCATTTATTTTTGTAATTTCGAAATGTAATTCTGACCACCTGTTATAAGTACCCACATCTCACTATTTTATAACGCCAATTTTTCTTACATTCGACTTGATGAGTGCCCTGTGTTTGTATATATGTTGTAATGTTGTAATCGTCCACTAGCTTAAGACACTTGTGCTTTTGTCGGGCAAAGGATCGCAGTGATTGTAAGAGCACTTTGCCAGTTTAATTGATGTTTGTTGACAATCCCGCACCCATGACCAATGAATTCATGGATGTAGCGTTGCTCGACAATTATCAAAGAATTCCGCTTTAACCGGTGCTAGGGGCTGTCTTGAACTTACTATGAGGTATGAGCAAAGCTCATTGTTGAAGGCCTCATGGTGACTTCAAGATGAAGAACAACAATAAAAGCGTTGTTCCTTTGCTTGTTTACCATGTATTTGTAGCGACTTTGTCTCATGTGCATTTACTTCACATCCTTTTATTCACCATTTACAGACGCATTCAGAATTGTTACCTTGGAACAGTACTGTCTGAGGGTAAGAGAGATAACATTTACAAGGATTTTAATAAGTTTTATCTAAAATGACATTAACAGATTAGCTACCAGAAAAATCTTTCAAAACCATGAATGCCTCAGTGGCTGTGTAATGGGTGCTTTATGCAGAGCAGAACAAGCTACCCTTTCCGTCACTCTGTTTTGCTTTTTTTTTATTCTTTGGGGGGGGATCAAACTGCTAGTTTTTATTTCTGGTGTTGTATTGTTGTGTTCATTTGTTTTGTTGGTGTGGAGTGTCTTAAGTCATCTGTCTTCAGGGGTTCTGGTTTTAGCATTGTCTCTGGACTTTGATTTATGTAATCTTATGACTTGTTCATGCGGTGTTCTACTGCCGTTGCTATATACGGAAAACATGTCCTGTTTTCAGATACACGTAGTACACAAAAATTACAAAGTCAACATGTTTTTGATCCAATGGATAGACAATCAAATAGGAATATATTATACTTCACATGAATTTCGTTAATTTTGATTGTTTACCCTTAAGGGTGGTAATTTGGTATACCACCCCTCTGTTAAGTATACCACCCCTCTGTTAAGTATAGCACCCTTCTGTTGATTATACCGCCCGCTGAAATTGTACAGTGATGTTACTTAAAGTAGTAATACAGATAAGATGTTCAGTATAATATAACACATGCGGACGGTATACTAGATTACCACACTCAGAAAAGAAAATCGCCCTCGTCTACCGTCTCGGGTGATATACTTCCTTCGTGTGGTAATCTAGTATACCATGCTCAATTGCAGGCAGTAATGTGTATAATGATGAATCCACCCTGCTGGCCGTAATTAATCAACCATTTATGTTTTTGTGCAATTAATTTTAAAATTTATTATATGAATCGGCCGATATTTATTAAGGACTTTATGAATGGGGTGTTTTCAACATGCTATTGCAGGTCTGTACTTAATTCCACCTGAAGTACCCCCCTTTCGTTCGTGTATTAAGCCACTAAAAGCGACCGTCATAAACACAATGATACTAGATGTACATGTGAAGAAATCAATACACATGTGCTAGGGTCCAGTCGACTGTTTGAATCATTAAAATTTAAACTTGACGTATACGAAGCGCAAATTAACATACGTTCTAAAGTAATCGTTTGAAACACTTGTTTTTGCTTCTAGTGATAAGGGACCGACCATTTAACCTGAAAGGGGGGTTATGGTTTTTTTTCTGGACAGAAAATTTTTTTCGCGCTTTGCGCGAAACATATTATTTATTTTTTGCACACGTATCAACAAAATATTTTTTTTCAAAATTAACATTATTTTTTGGGGCAGAAAGCCTCATTCAGAAATTTTTTTTCATCATTTTGGNCCCCCCCCCCCACTTCAAGTTAAATAGGCAACATCAAGAAATTATTGAAGTCAGTCAGTCAATGAATTTTTGTTTAGAGTTTTCAAATGACTTTTCACTCCCTGTTAAAGTTTTCATTTTTTTGCAAACATTCTTCTGACTCTTATATTCCAAATGCATGCTAATTTTTAAAATGCTACAGCCATTGTTCGTGTTGTATTGTTTGCAATGCAGTTAAAAATTAGTCTAAAAATAAGAATTGTACCTATTGACCACAAAATACCTAAGTACATGTACTACATAGATAATGAGTACATTTATTGCAGGTAAATGCCTGGCAAAGCCCAAGTCAAACTTCTGATATGTGATAATATTTGCTTTAGGAATTATTCATATTAAATTATCTATTTGTTATGGTTTTGTACACAAACTACGATAAGATAAATTATAAGAATAGCGTTCACCACGGGGTATATGGCTTACTGACTTAATTCGTTAACGCTGAAATAAACAATTTTAATGTAGCTCATTTCTCCTCTTCGTGATATTAATTTTGGATACTTCCATGTTTGCATCTGGATACAATCAATGCTTGTCATCCCTCTTTGTAGTTTTAAATACTTAGTCTTAGGTCATGATAGGTCATTATTTTTAAGTTCCGCTTATATACCAATAATAACATGCTAACATGTTTGATTTCATATCTAGAATCCCTTTTGTTGAGTTTGGTTGGTTGATATTTAATTGGCACTCAGTTTTCACTACCTGCTGGTTTGTTTCTTCATGAAGCTGCATTTATGTCGTAAGATTATATGATTTCCTTTGATATCTGAATGATATTCTATTTTATTCAATAACACACATTTTAGTGAGTACTTTCATAGCATATTTCCTAGTTAAGTGGAAATTAAAGACAATGTCAGCTTTATACTTACAATGTAAATCATTTCCCCGAAATAGACAGATAGGGACGACTTAAACAAAAATTTCTCACATGTGTGATGACTTTTTTAATTTTAGTTTTACTTTTCAATTACTGAATAGTGTTATTCTTTCTTTAAGTGCACAGGACGGAGATGTGTCTCCATTTATTCAGTAAAATAGAACATCTGCCTTTTACGAGGACTTCAACCAACAACAGATGTTTGTTCAAAACGAGACAACGATACGAGGAGGAATTGATTTAAATTACTTACTTTGCTTAATTTTGCATTTAAAACTGACTGTTTGGTTCTCACTTACCTTACATGACCATGTAAAGTTAATGAAAAAAAATAAACGAGTTGATATAATTAGGCTTATCCAGGTATACATCCTTTTAAAAAAGCAGTGTTTGTTCCGGGATTTTGACACACAAATGTTAACACAATTCTACCTCATTGAGCTATTGGAAAACTGAAAAAAATTGCTTATAATAATTAACAGTATTATTTCTTTCTCTGTGTTGCTTGAAAAATCGGATTGCAGAAATTCTTGCTGCAAGCTAGGATCTTAGATATCCCAAGCAACACAACGCTCCAAGCACTTGACATTTAGTATTGTTAGACACCTTTGCCATTTTAATATAACTATTTAGTGTATCACATGGACGATTGCATTTCAGACAGATTATGCACTGTTTTGCACTGTTACTTCTAGAGGCAGTTTTTTTAAATACAATCAATACCCAAGTTGCACGATAAACGGTAAATTTCAGTATGCTGTACACGTATTTCAAAGAGTAACCTCTCATCAGCAGCATTAGAATCAACTAATATGGAAAGCCATAATCCAAAAGTAGTTAAAAAAACAAACACTCATTACCAAAAATATAGAAATAGGAAGTCAAATTCAGTACCAAGGACATCCACCAAGTGCCACACACGGAATAAAGCCTCAGTAGTTTAAGGGGTTAGATTTCTGATGAAAAAAAACATTAAATTTCTATTAAACACAAGGTAATTTTTTCATGTCAGACAAGTCTGACTATTGGGCTGGTGAATACCCTCGGGGAACTCTGGTCATGGAACTTTGATTTAAAATTTGACATTGTAGTGATGCTTTTCAATAGACAGATGTACACATGTATTTGTACCATCTACACATGGCATGACATTTATATATAAAATTACATAAAAGCAAGTATAAAGATTTATTTATTTTGCATTACATAAAAAGCACAGCATACTATATATTATTACTCATTTTAACAATAATTCAAAATTTAATGTAAATTTGGAATATGTTCAATTACAGAAAAAATAAGTACTAATTAAATATTTGTGACTATGAACCATCGAACATTAAAAGTGTGTTTTAAAATTTTCAAATGATTAAAGCTTAATTGCAGTGTTCACATTAGACTTATAAATTAGAATAAGATATATATGACATATCTGTACATGACCAAAATCATCTAAAAGATTTATCCTAAAACTTTACAGCAGTATTCAATACGACAAACATTCCATTTGCAAAAACTCCACGGACGGAAATGTATGTAGACAAATGTTGTGTTGATTTAATTTTAGGAGGAATTTTGAATTTTAAGAAGTCATTTTTTGTCTCCTGCCACTGTATTATGTCTGCTCCCCCAAGTTTTGTTCCTGCAGAGACTTCATAGAAAATTGGTTGTTCAGCAGAGAAATGTTCCCTCCATGACACTGTAACAGTACGATTCTCCATGCTCATATCCAGATGAGGATTATCTGAAAAGATATATATTTCCAATTAAGTTTTGTGATTTTTAAAATAATCATAGTCATAAACAGCATACTTTTAAAACATCCACAACAACAGTACAAAAGTGACTTACTGGATGCTTTGGGCCCAATATACTATAAAATGCTTTTTATTTTTCCCGTGGCTTTAGTTCCAGTTCTGATTTTGTTTGTTTTTGTCTGTTTTATTTTGTCTCTAGTGTTTTGCATCGGTGTCGGCATGCTATTTTCTTTTTTTCATCCTTGATATTCGAATTATTTGTGCTGAGTTTGTAAATGTAAAAATAGTACTAAAGTTGAAGGGAATCGAGTTCTCCACGCGTCTTTTAAACAACGTTAATATTATTTTGAATTAAATTTCATATCTAATTTTTTACTTATCGTATTATATGTCATGTATGCATAATAGAACATGCTTAGGGGAACAGAGGATACCTCACTTTTGTTAGGATTCGAGCTGCTGGTGCATTACCTTTCTTTTGCTCATTTCTTTTTCTCGTGCTGTTTCGTATTTGATTATTTTTGTAACATCACGTTTTCAAACTTATAATTTACGAGACTATCACTTAATGCTTTGCTATTCGTTGCTGTTGGATTGATTCAGTCTTGTTATATATAAAAAGCAACGAATATTCCTAATTTTATTACGTCAATACGCACTATAGCTAAATTTCACAATCAACATAGAAAATATGTCATTATACTCTGTCAATTATACATAATTATTATACCTTCTGTAAGAAAGTTCTTTTATAGTAAAACAGTTTTATTTTCGCATAGTTTTCAAAAGAAATAGCGTTGACTGCACTATTGCAATAGTAAGTACTGCTGTTGTGATGACTATTGATTTCTACGTCAATCATCACCAATCATCACGTGCGGGAGGCGGAGTTTTGATCTGACCGACAAGTGGGTGGTACTTCCTGTGCAATTGATGTTTTTTTGAAAGAGTGTCGTCTGCTACAGCGCTCAGATTTGATTTTCGTATTTTTTTTATTTTGACAGTTTTTTTGTTGACTTTTCATACTGTGAAACATTTTAAAAAGAATAGAACTATTTATCAATGTAACTTTCAAAATAGTCAACAGTCGGTATAATAATAATATTAATGTTGTGTTTTACATTGACTATGGAAAATAGTAGCCAGGGTGATAGACAAAAGTGCACTCCCCTTCGGGTCGTGCACTATTGTCCATCACCCTGGCTACTATTTTCGCATAGTCAATGTAAAACACAACATTATTATATAAATAATCTAACTATTCGGTATTATTATGATTTTTGTAAATTTGTTTAAAAAAACCCAACGTTGATATTCGCATTCTCTTCAATATTTCACAACAAACAACGGCTGTAGAATACCGAAGGAACAAAAGAGTGGAAATAACAAAAATCGAAGTCTAAAGACATGGCAAAAACGAGGACACAGAAACTTTGCCGTTAGACACAGAAAATGATGACGTTAGATAGATACAAAGCACTGAAATAGAAATCACAACATTCAAAACAAAGGCACTTACAGTGTGAACTCCAGTGTAAGCTTCATGATGGAAGGAGCACTTCTTTGCGATTACATATCCTCGGTTTAATTATATATTTTACAAAAGGATATGAAGTGAATGAACATGAGACCATAACACATATGCTATACTCCAATTGCAATAAATTTTAATGAAGTGTACCTATGAATAACCACCGTTAAGTATAAATGAATGTTTAAAGAAACAGTGAAACTTTTCTCTTGAGGCCATCTTTAACAAATAACTAAATACCCAAGTTACTGTGAATTTATTTTCTGCATAGGCGCATTTCGACAACTTATGTCTCTTCAGTGCAGATAAAATCTCAACTCTTGGAACACCATAAACTTGAAGATATTCAAAAACTTATAGAGAACAAATAAACGACATAATCTAAATGTAAAGCCAAAATCAGCTGAAGACAGACCTTTGCATGAGGGAGGTACTCCTTAGTTTCAACAAAATTTACAAAAAATTAGATATTGCAAGGTTTCAAATAGAATCGGCTTTCGGGTCAGCAACGAAGTACTGACTACTGGGCTGGTGAATACCCTCGGGGACTAGCAGTCCACCGGCAGAGGCATCGAACCAGTGGTAACAAATAACTAAAAACCGAAGTTATTGTGAATTTATTTTCTGCATATGCGCATTTCGACAACTTATGTCTCTTCAGTGCAAATAAAATCTAAAATTTTAACTTTTGGAAGACCATTAATTTAAAGAAGTTCAAAAACTGATAGAGAACAAATAACTTATATGATCTAAATATAAAGCCAAAATCAGCTAAGGATAGAGCTTTGCATGATGGAGATAAATGTTGGTTTGCTGTCTATCGACTGACAATTTCAGAAGTGAGTAGGTAGGTAGGTGTATTTATTTTATTTATTTATTTTGTCTGAAAGATGTAATAAGAGGTTAATTTTAAAAAGAAATGTGCTAAAAAAAATTCTTGGAAATGAAGATAACATTTTTGGAGAAGGAAGGTTTTTTAAGATAAGGTCGATAAACAGCAAACAAACAATTTGTAAAGGTTGGCCTGATATTTGAGGAATTTATTGTTGAATAAAAGAAAAAATTCAAAAATTGAAATCATGGTTTACTGTTTAAGGTGACGTATTGTAAATGATTTGTAAAAAAACACCCCTTTTCAATAAGAGTAAACAGCTTCGGTAATTGCATGGTTAATCCGACTTTGAAAACTAATAATTTTTAAAGTCGTCAAAACGACAAATTTATCCAATTAAAAGACAGTAATTGCATACTTTTTATATACAGTGTGACTAACATTTTACTGATTACTTTTAAATATATCGAATAATAAACACTGTCCTTATTATGCTGTAAGTACGCTTTCTACTGATATACACACCGGTTACAATCGGCTGAAGTGGTGAAACAATTATAGAATTTTTAAGTGAAGCACTTCTGAGGTACATCTTGTTCACTGCTTCAACGCTTGCTGTAAAATTTCCCTGTGACATTGAAAGACCAGATAAAACACAATATGATATGTCTTGGTTTTCTGCAATGATTGATTTAGTAACAGCAACGCTTTTGTCTTGATTTGTGAATGCGATCTGAAACAAAGAAATCAGGAAATTATATCCTTATCATATTGGGGTTGAAATGATGATTTAGTCTTTTTAAAGGTTTAAAAACTGAAAACAATTATACTAACGAAACAATAGTAACAACGCAACGCTGGGAAATCAAAATCGTAAATAAATAGACATTACATTACATATATATTTTGGTGCTAAATCATGTGATTGAAAGCCATTTTTTTCGTGTGTCAAAACAGTTTCATTCTCATCGATAAAAACTGACAAGTAGAATGAGATAAAAGGGACAACAGGAAACACCTACAATGGCTGAAAATTATAATTACATGCCACAATCTGCTAGGGAAGTACACAGCAAAAACACAAATAAGACAAAAGACAAACGTAAACAACGATAGGACTCGGGACAGCCGGACTTGGTACCGGCACTAGCAAAGCCAGCGGTAGGGTTAAACCGGTTTATGGGTACCCAAAGCTCCCCTTTATCTGTCGTGTTTCCCTATAGAATAGTAAACATACGAATAAAACCCAATACAGGTAGACTACTAACTCCATGACCACAATCTTGAAAGGAGAGAATATGACAATACGTAATTTTGAAAGATGGGTCAAGGGGTGCTCGCCTCTAATCTGCCGGCTAGCTAAAGGAGCTTAGTCTGCTGGTAGAACACTGTCGCACTACGGAAGAAAAATCAAACTCAAAACTTCCAGCTTTTTCATATTACAAAATTATGGTGCTTTACAGAAAATCTAGATAAAAATCTTAGAATGCTTTTTGGGCAGTTTTAATAGAAAGTAAATTAGCAGTTTTGACTGAGCTTCATGCCGACTTTAAACAATACCTTTAAATGCATTTTCCCTAATACAGAGCATCTACATAAAAAACATGGTCTTCTCCGTTAACCCCATCAGTTGTGATTCACTATGACAAAATATCACAAAAGCAAAACTTGACTATTAATTTGATTCAGGGTTGAATATATATTACTTGTGTGGTATGTTTCCCTCCTTCCTTGCATCTTTTGTTATTTCTATTCCGTGAAAACATGTACTTTATCAAAATTGCAGTCATAATCCACGTGTATATTTGATACAAATGCTAAATGCTAGTATCTTGGATTTTAATACGATCACATAAATATTTCACAATTCATTTTTTTACTTAGTAAATAACAAAATACAAAAGTAGCTGTAATGATTATTCAATGATAGCCTACCTTATATGAATCTACCCCAGCAATATCTTTAAATCCTGTCCATTTTACTCGTATTGTTTCCATATCTCCTTGATAATGATCTCTACAATTGTACTCGGTCATAGAATGAGGAAGAATCTGAAACTCTGCAGTATCGGTTTGTGGTGGAAGACTGGAAATCTTTACACCGTTTGAGGATAGGGAGGAATGTAATCCCGCCTTGTTTCTACATCGTATTGTTACATGTACCATTTGCATTGATACTTTATCAGAGGCAAATATTTTTGATATCCTGGTTACTCCGTCAGGCAACCTTTCGAAGGCTTGTATTTCATTGCCGTACTGCTGATAACCTGTTAAAATTATTCACAATGCACCATTTATAATGAAAAGAGTAATGAAAGAAAATGGGATATTCATAATCCTATCCAGTACAGATTTAATCAAGAAACGATGTCTTAAAATCAAATGTTCACCGCGAGGATGCCACAAGAATATCATTTATAAAAAATGGTTGGTATTCGACGGAACACGGATATCGGTGTCAAAACAAACATTCTTGCTCGATAAAATTCCAACAACTGTAGAATAAAAATGGCTAAAAATAAATTTGTAAATCCGACAAAATTGGTTTGACTCTGAATTACATGAAGGTGAATTTAGAAAGGAGATATGTTGGCTTGCTGAACCCCAAACATAAGAAATCAAAGATTTCAGGCATAAGGTGCACAAGCATTTGATTGAAATCTGGCAATGAGCATAAAGTGAATAATTTAACAAGAGCTGTCGCCGAATGGCAGCCAAAGATACCCCCCGCTCATTGAACCCTGAATCGATATGGTAAGTGCAAAATTAAGTTGGTGTGGACACAATACAGTTGCAGACACAGTATAAGTGTGGACACAATGATATAATCTTCAAGAAAAAACTTTTCACAAGGGTTCCAATGAAAACACTCTGTCTAAATCAGACAAATATAAAATTCACCCTTTTCAGCCTATTTGACATTTTATACATCTACATATAGTGTTCTTCCTTTGTCTAAAGTTTCATCAAAATCCTTCAAGTGGATTAAGAGGAGTTGTGCGTAAGAGGTAACCCATACATAGGGAATCAATGAAAACTCAAAGTTGAATTATCTCCCCTTCCTGGTTTCGGACAATAATTATATGCCTTCATGCACATCTCCATATGGTGTTCTTACTTTGTGTAAAGTTTCATTAAATTCTTTCAAGTGGTTTAAGAGGAGTTGCGCTTACGAGGTAACCAATACATGGGGAATCAACGAAAAGTCGAGTTCCAATTTTCTCCCCTACCTGGTTTTGAACAATAATTATATTTCTTCATGCACATCTCCATATAGTGTCCTTCCTTTGTGTAAAGTTTCATCAAAATCCTTTCAGTGGTTTAAGAGGAGTTGCGCTTACGAGGTAACCCATAAATAGGGAATCAACGAAAAGTCAAAGTCCGATTATCTCCCCTTCCTGATTTTGAACAATAATTATATTTCTTCATGCAGATCTCCATATAGTGTCCTTCCTTTGTGTAAAGTTTCATCAAAATCCTTTAAGTGGTTTAAGAGGAGTTGCGCTTACGAGGTAACCCATAAATAGGGAATCAACGAAAAGTCAAAGTCGGATTATCTCCCCTTCCTGGTTTCGGACAATAATTATATTCCTTCATGCACATCTCCTAATAGTGTTCTTACTTTGTGTGAAGTTTCATCAAATTCCTTCAAGTGGTTTAAGAGGAGTTGCGCTTACGATGTAACCCATACATGGGGAATCAATAAATAATCAAAGTCCAATTATCTCCCCTTCCTGGTTTTGAACAATAATTATATTTCTTCATGCACATCTCCATATAGTGTCCTTCCTTTGTGTAAAGTTTCATCAAAATCCTTT
>MJUU01007740.1:30085-70215 GCA_002080025.1 Modiolus philippinarum
TTTAAGTGGTTTAAGAGGAGTTGCGCTTACGAGAAGTGTGGACAGACGGACAGACGGACGGACAGACGGACAGGGTGATTCCTATATACCCCCCAAACTTTGTTTGCGGGGGGGGGGTATAATGATATCAATAAAGAATCTCGCAGGTTTGGTTTTAATCTGAAGTGCACTTCTTAACTAGTTGTTGATCACTAAATGAGATAGCTTTGGAGAGGTAACGTCTGAATCATTAAATTCAATGTTTCAAGTATGAGGTGCAAAAGTATAACTCAAGTGCGACACAAACATTAATTGAGATAAAGTTGTCTAGACAGTTCAGTTCTAATGCTGTTTGCCCTGAAATCTGAATTGTCATAACAAGCATTATGAAAAACGAGGTATTGTTTCATTTGTGATTTAAATGGAAACAGGTTTCCAATGGGATGTAAAATGGCTATTCCATGCATATCAACTATTAAATACTTACAAATTCATTTTTAAACATTTCAAATTCTTGGATTTACAGTCTATGTGTAAACTTTGAAATTCTAACAAAACAATTTGTGCATTAAGTACAAGCGGAAAGAAAAGTATAAACTATAATTTCTTAACCAAATAAAAGAATGGGGAAAATTACCATCGACATAGGACTATTCGTAATATTTGAATTCAATCATACCTTTAATTCATCAGCTTTGGTCATTTGAGAATAAAATTAATTTTAATGCTGGTTTGTAAGTGTTTATTTAGCTCATCATAGCTGATTTTTTTTTCGATATACTATCAACCACAAAAAGGTGTAAAATTAAAAGGATAAAATCAACTTCTACTCCTTGACAACTTCAGACATACTTGCAATAAATAATTTTTATACAAGTATGAATTGAACAAGTAGTGAGTATAATTTGTAGCTATTAGAGGGCAAGATTCATACAAATCACAATGCAGCTGCTTTGTTGAAGAACTCATCAGTCAATTGTCAACCAAAAGTTGAAAGATGATTTGGACCTTTTTGCAAGAAAAGCTAGAAAAACTGTAAGCAAAGCTTACTAATATATATCACGTCTCCCCCATTTAACTCCAGAATTAAAAAAAATCAACAAAAAATCAAGTCAAATCAAATTTCAAAATGGCTGGTGAACAATGGCAGTATGCACTTATCAGGCTGTGAAAGTTTCATTTAATTTCACCAAGTGGTCTAGGAGGAGTTGTCGCCACAAAGTGTGTACCTCTATGGCGGACGGAATAACGAACGGACGAACAGACGAATAAACGGACACCATGCTCACTATTTATGAGGTTAGCATAATTATACCTGATACTAGTTCATATATTATTCATTTTTCTTTGTTTGTTATGTCTTTGTCGTACTGTCTCAATTCGTGTTGCTGTGAATTGCCGTGATTTTGGATTTATGATTTTAGAATTTCCCCTTTCCTCGTTCTTGCTTCGGTATTCGTTTGCCGATGTATCCTTAATCATTTACACTGACATTAAAATTTTACATAATTACGTACCCACTGCCCATTCACAAAATTCTAAGCCTGATTCAGTATCCACTGCATTCCAGTTGGCTGATATTTCTTCAGTAGTCTGAGCTTCAATGTCAGTACCTGAGTAACAATTTTATATCTGTTTTATCTGAAAGCCCCATTTACATGCACAAGATTTACACCAGTATGTAAATTTACACTTGTGTAAAAGTACACCAGTATGTAAAAGTATATTTGCTATGCATTTACATGCATTTAATCTAAGGTGTGTATTCTTATTTAAAAAGCTTATTACAAGAAGTGAAAAGGGCCGAAAAACATGTAAAAAATAAAAGTTTGTTTCGTTAGATCTTGGAAATTTGTAGAATGATAGAAAAACATAAAGTTGTATAGTATCTTTTTTTATTTTTTCAATCAGAGCCCAAATTCCACTATAATAAGCAAAAAACGCAAAATCAGACAAAATTGTAAGAGAAGTCTGAATTTTATAGAAGTCATAGTTCAGTGTGTGAGCATCAATTTCATGATTCAAATCAAGTTGCAAGATCCTTTTCTTTCATTTCATAGACAGGAACAGTATTTCATAGACAGAACAGTATTTTGCACAGTGTGCATTTTTAAGTTTGCATTTACATGCTCAAAATACATACCGTGTTAATTTACACATGTGAAAATATACATTTACACTTGCCCCTGACCTCATGCAAATTTATATCCTTTGTTAAGTTTACACACGTATGCAGTTGCGTTTACATGCAGTAATTGCACACCAGTGCAAATTTGCATACCTATGTAAAAATACACATGTATGTAAAACTGTGCATGTAAATGGGGCTATAGTTTGTAGTTGAATTCTACAATTTTGATTTGGTCTGCATGGAAGAGACATAAGTTGTCGAAATGCGCATATGTAGAAATTAAATTCACAATAACTTCGGTATTTTGTTTATTTATTTACCATATGTTTGTATAACCTTAATCAAATGTGTAATATTGTTTTGCTCATTCATGATTCTTTAGTAAACATATACAAATAAGCGCAATATCATTGTATAACTAAGTTTAGTTGTAATTCGACGAATAACTTCTGAGAAAATCATAGGATAAATACTGTCTAAGAAAATGATTTCAAGTGGGTTCAATGTTAGCTTAATGTTATCGAAATTTGATTAATACTTTAACTCAGTTGTCTGTACGGTTGCATCGACGCAGATAACAATCAAACATCTAAAAGATGAAAACCCTTAACCATTTGATTTACTAGACAAAAACATATGAACAGATCTAACGGTTATAACCATGACTTGACTGTAAACAATGATCTCCATGGATCATCCATTTATCAGAAATGGAAAGTCTTGTTTGTCCAATAACAATTTTAAAAGTAGCATTCAAAACGTAACATATCCTGCATACAGACCAAAAATTCATGCTTTGCTTTAAGAACATGACAAATTATATTTAAAAAAAACATTACAACCAAAGAAAAAATATCCGACTTATGAAGAGAAAATAAACAGTTTTTAAAGATAATGACAAATCATGTTCCTAATGTATCTTACTTAATCCATCGCTCACAAACAGTATATGAGGTGGAGTCAAGTCCACCAAAAGGTCTTCAGCATGAGCTTTACGTATCAATCCAGCAGCATTTGTGGCTATAACAGTGATGTGTATTATTGAAGTATGAGCCAGTGTGACGTTGTAATTGTATGCAAAATTACTAAGGCCAACACTGGTAAAACCTTGGACCTCTGTGCTACCTTCTGCATAACCTGTTACGAAATCAATGTACAGAATTAATAACTTTGAGTATTGTTCTTCATATTTCTAATACATCACTATAATTCCTATGATAGCCTGTAATTCCATGATGTATACAATATTTAATAATATACTTATTGTAGCTTATAGCGAAACAGTCAGAGGATATCATAATGAGTAATTAACTATGTTAAGTTTTTGTCTACAAACATTTCGAAAGATCCAGACAGAAGATAAAATATATGTATATGTTATCGGGCTCTTGACAGCTATGTATCGTAAAATATCAACCCCTGAACCAGAATATGAAGCACAGGGCAAGTGAGCGTAGTGAACGAGTCCCAAGCTTCATATTCTGGCGAGCGGGATGATATTTTACGATAGATCAACTGTCAAAAGCCCGTTATCTTGTTTATCATCCTGCATTTTAAATTTTAGATTTGTAATTATTAATCTGAGGTTCCAAGTTCTCCCACAATTGCGCGGGGAATTCGACGTACATGTCATTCTTGCATTTTCAGCATTTTTCAGCTTCAGAAACATGTTTTGTGGTTTTTTTTATCATTTTATCGGGAAAGGTTTTGTAACTGGATAAATATTTTGACCAAACTACAAATAATATTGAAATAATGTTGATTTTGAATGTTGCAGTAGCCAGTGGTTGTTACGATATTCCATCGTTCCTTGGAGCTTTTATGACGCATAATGTAAAAACGTCAAAGCTTTGCAGAATAAATCAACAACCCAGTTTCTCGTCTTTTTTTTATCTATTTGTGTAATCATAATTCTGTTTTGCATACCTAATCGGAAAGAGCAAATGTAATAGATGTTTTTTTCATCTGTTTGATTTCGTGTGAAAACTGGAAATAATTATTGCCTTTGAAACGTTGGGAGAATCGCTTGATATATCAAGGTCAACCTCTGATATATCCGGGTTAACCAGATATGGCTTTTGTGGAAAGGCTCTGCAGGCTGGTATAACCAGGAAGGATGATAAGATGCATGCATCGGATCCCTGGGGTAATGTTTATGTGTAATGGTAATGGTAATGTAATGCAGTGATATTCTGTGAAATAATGATGTATTGTGCGATGGACCATTTCTTGCATTAAAAGTAATGGTAATGTTATGCATTACTTCCATAAAATGGACAGTAATGTACATTACTTTCCACTACTCAACATTAATCAATTATTTGATGACCTTTTTAGAAGAAAAAATGTATCGAGTTATCTTGAGTAATCAAATTCAATAAAAAAAAATATTAATATAATAATAATAAAACATGGTTTCCAATATTACAAATATTATTAAAATCAAAAATCTAAATATACAGTACTATTTCCAAATTAACATTCTATGTACATAATCATGATTACCTAAATATGTACAAAAAATCAAGTCAATTATAATTAAATAAGGTGGCTTGATCAGCTGCTATACACTGTAACAGGTGTCATATTTGTTGATCATGTTGGTTGACCTTAATTATCTAATTAGGACAAAATATTAAAGGCATTCCATTAATTAGAGTCTAAATTTACAAAGAGTACATTGAAATCCTAGATTAGACCTAAGGTGGTCTTTTTAATTTATACTAATTTGATTGTGTTGAATATATCTTTTTCGTTTGTCTTCTTCTAATTTCACTTGGTCTAAATGGTTGGCTTTATGTTCCTAATCATTCACTATTTTAAGTTAAATTTTGTCATTTATATATATCTTTCTAAGTGTATTTTTGTCCTCCATTTTTAAGTTGCACCTAACAAAAAAAGTTCATTCTTGTTTTTAATTTATAATCAACCCACATAATTTGTATTTGATTATTTTTTTGAAAATTATTAAGCAAAGACAATGAACAAATACAAGATTAATCGTAAAAAGAACAAAGATTCCTGATGCATATACCTCTTTAGTATCCTGTCTCAGTTATTTTAAGACAGTATGTAATTTGAAAGACAAAACTTACATTTGAAGGAGAATTTTTAACCTTTTTTTTCCAAATACTATGTCACTGTATATGTTAAATTTATAAATACTTAAAAAGCTTATTTTTCTGACATTTTAAAAATCTTCATGTAATGTATAATGTAATGTAATGCATTCTCAAGTAATGTGTAGTTGATTGCATTACTTTCCAAAATAAGTGTAATTGTAATGGTAATTTAATGTAAAAATGTTCAAGTAAAGGTAATGTAATGCATTACATTGCAATGTTATTGACCCCAGGCCTGGCACGCATCTCTTTGATGTTACACATAGTATAACTATAATGTTTTGCATATTTTATATATATTCATCAGAAATAACAGCCGTTTTGTTTGACCCCTTGTTTGGAATATTTAATACAAGTATAACGAACATTGTTCATTTTTTATATAACAACTTAACAAATTACTTGGTTTTTGGTAAATAAGATGTGCTACTTTTAACTTTAGTATACAATTTGCCAAAAAGTATATTTATATTAATGTTTTTGTACTACGATTAACTTATATACGCTTTTATAAAATAGTACATTTATACATTTGCATTACTGAAAACAAACAATATATATGTTCAACAATTCTCTTACGTTTCTGTATTTTTGAAGTTTTAAATATAATTGTTTCTTAAAATAATACACATATACAAAAGTGGTACTCAAATTGTCATAAATATACCTGACCTATAGAGAACTATATAACATTTCCCATTTCCGAATAGAAAAAAAAATAAAACAAGATCAAGACTAGATATATCTATAGGGTCTATAAGTCTCGTCATGTGACCCTCGAGAATTCACGATAAGATTGCAATTCGAAATTGATTCCCGCCAACACTGATGTCTGAGGATTATGACGTTAAAGGTTTTGTTTGAAACGTCACATATTTTTGTTGAAAATGTAACTTCCGGGTACAATTTATGTGCCCGGAAGTAACAAAATTGAACGTGACTTACAGACCCTACAGAGGACTATAAAGAGATCTCAAATTAATGAATATGTTAGTAAAAGATCAGGAGGAACCTCTCACATTGAGGTTTAACTCAGACATATGTAAATGAAGTTTCCATATTTGTTTATCATACACCTATATTTGTTTCAAAATTAAATGTATAAACAATATCATATGGTTGTTTTCACTTTTGTTTGTCCCTTTTATAAGTTGTCGAACTGCGCATATGCAGATATTAAATTCACAGTAACTTCGGTATTTTGTTATTGTATTTGATTAGAATAGTATTTACCTATAGCCCAAACATAGTCTACTAAGGGACTTTCAGGATCTATGAAACTCCAAGAAGCATGAATTGAGGACCATTCATGAAGCGTAACAATATGAGCATGGATATGTTTTCCTGCGGCTTCAATGTCATCCTGATCATGAAGAACTACTTGTTGTACTTCAACGTGATCAAGTAAAATACCCGTATTTCCTGTCATGCTACCAAACCGTATTATCTCTCTGTCAGAATTAGACCGGAAATAAAAGGTGTGATGATGCCAGTCAACTTGTTTTGATTGGCTTCCATGTTTATCATGTTTTGTATATACTATGAAGACGTGTTTCTTGTCTCCAAGGACGACGTATCCTTCCTTATTAGCGAGAACTGCACCAAGTAATGGAGGGTGGGAAGACACAAATGTTACACGGTATAGATTTCCTTGGACAAGATTTTCCAATGTTTGCGATATTTCTCCTTCTAGAAACAAAAATGACCTTCCATCAATAGCTACATTTTTATCGGATTTCAAAACAGCCACACAAGTACCGGTTGTAATATTCCAGCTTAAGGGTTGTGCACCGTCATTACTGGCACAGAGGTTTTCATCGGTGACATTGTCCCAGTCAAATACGTCACTTATTGTGCTTTCAAAAGAAGGGTTGATAGCAATGTTGTTATCTAAGTGTTCCATCAATTTCTGTTCAGGACGTGTTGTATCAATCACAACACCACTTGATTTTGTGTAATCGGATTTCTGCCCTATGGCATCTACAGCATAAACAACGCTTCTGATTTCATTACCTGCAAATGATTTAAAAATTTGTCCATTTATTTTTGATTACTTTATTAACGTACTGAACTATAAATTATCGGTTTTGATAGTAATGAAGAGAATCTAGAATAACATACTATTCAAATAATAAACACAATTTGTGTTGTGATCAAACCCTCATTGGAAAACTTTATGTTTCTCTAGATTATGTATGTTTTAATATTCATTCAACGTAAAGTACAAGGAAGGTCACTATAAACACTGTCAGGATATGGAGTAAATGCAAAATAAGACAAAGTCTCTACAAATACATATTAGGACCATGCAAAGGAACAACGCTATTATTGTTGTTCTTCATCTGAAAGTCACCATGATGCCTTAAACAATGAGCTCATACCTATATTCGAAGACAACGAAGTAGCAGAGTAACAATTTTCATAAATATGGCTATTTTAGATATGGTTAAAAAAAGAAGGAAAACAACTTGCTATTTCCAATGTCGTCAATCAATTATGCCAGAGCGAGCTTTGTCATAAGTTCGCCTCCGTCGTCCGTCGTTATCTTTTCATTCAAAGATCTGCTCCTCTGAAACCACTAGGCCAACTGGAACCAAACTTGGTAAAAGCAAGAGAGTACTAGTGATCCACTCACTTCAAAAATGATTTTTATGTCTATACCTCATCCAAGATGACCGCCAACCAGGACATAGTTTAAAGTAGGCGCCCTACTGGAAAGGCATTCAAAGAAACCACTGCCACAATTCAAACCAAAATTGTTCACAATAGTCTTGGAGTGGTCCCCTTCAAAATTTGTGATTTTTATGTTTAAGCCTCGTCCAAGATGCGAGGAACATAGTTTAACATAGGGACCATATGGGGAATGCATTGAAAAATATTCTCTTTGAAACCACTGAGCCATTTGGAATCATAGTTCCTCACAACAATCCTTTGGTGATCCCTTTCTAAGTTTGTGAATTTTATTTTGGTACGGCATCCCCGATGGCCGCCAAACATAGGACGGTATGGGAATTTCAGTGAAAGATCCTCTCTATAACCTCTGAGCCTATTTGAACCTAACTTGGTCAATATAGTCCTTTGTCGACCTCTTTAAAAGTTTGTGATTTTTATATTCTCCCCTCACCTAAGATGGCTGCCAACGGGAACATAGTTTAATATAGGACGCTATGGGAAATACATTCAATGATCCTCTCCTCTGTAACCACTGAACCAATAAGAAAACCGCCCAAACCGGCGCTAGAGACCGTCTTAAACTAACTACGAGGTTGGAACAGTGCTCATTTTCAAAGTCCTCATTATGACTTCAAGATGAAGAAGAGGAATAAAAGCGTTGTCCCATTGCTTGGTTTTATCATGTATTTGCAAATACTTTATCTCATGTACATTTACTCCATATACTTTCACCATTTTTGGTCACATTAGTCCATGGATGGTCCCCTTTAAAGATTGCGATTTTAATGGTGAAAACATTCTTTCCAAAGGACCCTATAGGATAAATACATTCTGAAGTCTTCTCGAAAACCAATGATAACCATTGTCCTTGGATTAATCTCTTGAAAAAAATGTTTTGATAATTTCTTGCCTCATCCAAGGTGGAAGCCATCATACTATTAGACTGATTGCCCCTGAAATTATCAGAAGCCCATGGTCCATGTGAGCGGTACAGGCTCTTGACAGCCTCTTATTTTTATGTGTATTAATACTGTAATTGAATCTGAAATTCCGGTAATTAAAAAATAGATATTGGAAAACATTTATGTAGTTTTGAATTTTGCCTAGTAAGATATTCATCTCGTCACCAAATATTCTCTTAAAAGTTGAGGTCACTGGTTTATTCAACATACAAAAATGTTGCTTCCATTGAACCATTTAGAAATCGTCATAAAGCAGATATAGTGGTCAAACACACTAACCTGATGAAAGGCCTGAAGAATTAAGATGCCTTGAAACAGATCTGTGTATACCAACTCTTTCCCAGTCTTTAACATTACATGAGTTAGCAGCTTCAGCTGTTTCAACACACCACATATAATGTGTTATGCCAGACGCTTTGTCAGAGAATCCATGCCATGATGCAAAGACTTCATCAGAGCTATTTTGATAGCGTATTTCATGCAGTCCTTAAAATATACAAAGTCTTGTAAAATAATTCGGAAAACACCACATTGTAGTAACATTTCAAAAAAAAATTTACTTGTTTTGTAAATCTTCCATTACCGAAAAAAGCAGGCTTGCGGTGAATATAGCAGCAGATAATCGCATACTGTAGTCATAGAATTAGGAGTTTACTTGTGTTTGGGTACTCATAAACCGGCTTTTGCTAGTGCCAAGTCCGGTTGTCCAGAGTTCCTATCGTTGTTAACGTTTGTCTTTTTTCTTTTATCTATGTTTTTCTTGCGAATGCCTCTTGGTATATTTTGGCATGTAGCTGTATTTTTCATCCTTTGTAGTTGTTTCCTGTTATTTCTTTCATTTAATTATTAAATATGTTAAAATTGGATCATTTGAACAGACGCAATTTTTCGATATAAATACATATCAAAGAATACATCCTTAATACGTTTGAAGTAATATTTTTATTATTTTTTTCAGAAATGCATATTTTCTTTTTTATAAAAGTCAAGAGCATATTTTGACACGCGAGTAAACTGCAATTGTTACTTTAGTTTAAGTAAACAAACACTATCAAATATTAAGTAAAACTTAGCTACAGAATTTGTTATTACCTATACCATCATAAACCGTCCCTGATACAGGGGGTTCTGAATCCACCATGATACCATCTGACGTCACGGTTGAATGAATACCAGATAAACTATATCCCACAACATTACTATAGAAAACTATTCCTGGTGTGAGTGGTACACGGCTTATGTTGTAAGAGGTGACTGTACCAGGCAAATCTGCCTCTACTACATGTACATCATGTCCTGAAATTAAATTAACCACACTGTAGTACATGTAGTGTCAGAAACTGTATATTTATATATCATGTCCTTAGACAACATATCACTGCAGTGTAGTTAATGTACTACAAGATATTACCCAGCGTTATGATAAGTTGAAAGTTATCATAATATTGTAGTAAGTGTAAAGTTAATTAAACAGTTATAACATTTTGTTTCGATATTTACATGTATGATGACCTGCTATTATATCCCATATAGACATGGCATTATGTGATAAACACTAAGTTTAATTTTGAAATTTGAATTGCAGGTCCATTTTACACACTCTACATCGATATATTTTTAAATATATTTTTTTGCTAATATTTTTCCCAAATTGGTTTATACTGCACTAATATGGAAATATTGTACTTAAAAATTATATCAAGACATTTATCTTTGTAAACACTATTGATCCATACAAAAAGTATATAGACCCGGTGGTGAAATAATTTTACAATTTTATAATTAGCCAGTTGAGATTATAAAGTAAATGTTTGGACTTTGATTGGGTAAAATAAAATTTACAACTTTTTATAATATTAATTGTTGCATTGCGAATCAATTATCGCAGAATTGTTTATCTATTTATTTTAGTTTAAGAACATTTCTTAAACTTAGATTTTTTGTGGAAGCTGGATGAAATTATCAAATAGAAAAAACAACATACTAAGTAAATAGGCCTTATTCCCTGGAATAAAATATAACGTTCCTCATCCTGGTTTATTGACTAGTGGAACACCTTGCAAATACCATAGTGACCTCAGCTTAGTGTCGGTCGAAACACTCTCTAGCGGTCAAAACATATCAATATACTCATAACCCCTTTATTGCTATAAACTATTCCATTTCAATTGCTAAAATTGTAATTTGAAATACAAAAGAATTCAATCCTACAATAAGATTATGTTTTTCTGTTTTCTATTTATATATCTTACAAATATCAAGTGCACAACATAAGAATATCTATTTTCTGGGTCTTGTTTACCACTCAAAAGTTGATATTTTAGTTATTTTTTTTATCATAACATACAAACTAACTCTGTCATTTTTGTTTTAAGCTTTTTAGGTGACACATACCTCCCGGATAGGTACTCATGTATACTTTGAACTTATTCATAATTTGTGAATCTTTGATAAATACATTGGCCCATCTAATGGTAAACAGTGAACCAGGTTTCAGGTAATCCACATCTTTTTGCCAAGATCCAGGTATCTGTTCTGTTACCTAAGGTAAATGTGTTTATAAATATTTTTATATATATCACAGATCAAGCGGTAAATTTCACGAATAAAATTAATTTGTTCAAAAATAGCAATAAGGTTTAACACGATAAGTATGTGAGGTTTTTTTTTACTGATGTTATTATTATTACTGTTACAACAAGTAATACAAAGAGAATCACAAAATAAAATACCGAAGTTGCTGTTAATTTGGATTCTACATATGCGCATTTCGACAACTTATGTCTCTTCAGTGCAGACAAAATCAAAATATTGGAAATCCATGTACCGCAATATGAGACTGATAGAGAACAAATTACCTATAAGATCTAAATAGCGAAGCCAAAATTAGCTAAGGACAGAGATATGCAAGAGGGAGAAACTCCTTAGTTTTGAACAAAATTTGTTTTGAATTTAGATATTGCAAGTTTCATAATAAAATCGGTTTTCGGGCCAGTAGGCTACTTGGTTGGTGAATACCCTCGGGGACTAACAGTCAACCAGCAGTGGCATCGGCCAAAGAGTATATGATGTCTTCTAATGTTATATTTATATAACATTTGGCTGTTGAAAACTGACCGTCAAATACGCTATCCTTCTACCTAGTACATTTAT
The DNA here is from genome assembly GCA_002080025.1 of Modiolus philippinarum. Lineage (NCBI taxonomy): Eukaryota > Metazoa > Mollusca > Bivalvia > Mytilida > Modiolidae > Modiolus > Modiolus philippinarum. The sequence continues at coordinate 42,106 of MJUU01007740.1, forward strand.
GGACCCAGCATTGCTGTCATTTGGTGGCTAATTTAAAATTATAGAAACCGAGTCTTCAGTAACTCGCCAATAAAACAAAATTAAATGATGTATTTTTGTTCAAACATCTTGTTAATGTAGTAAACAATGACTTAAAGCGTACACTAAGCAAACTAACGGCAATCATTGATGAAAACACATTTCAATCGAAACGCTGATGTCACTTTGTAACCAGCACATTTACTTTAATGTCGTTTTTCGTTTTTTTTATTCTGGAAAACATATTAAGAAAACTTGTTTTGTTACATTAAAATCGCAATAAGAGTATATTTCGTGAAAACCTGAGGGCGTCAATTGTAGATTTCACTCAAAAATGCAGTTTACAGGCGACGCTTTACATAATTTGAAAACCCGAAGCTTTCAAATCTACCACTGACGTTATCGGGTATTATAAATAATATACTGTTAATACTGATCTTTATGACAGAGAATTAAACCTGTATAGAGCACTCCGAAAGTTTTATTTTAATTTAATTTTTTAGCATTCCATTATAAACATTATTCCATTATTTAGATTGACGTGTATACATGAAATACATGAAGATATGATCTAAAGAAAGTACTGGGACAACTTACTGCAGCTCCTCTGATTTTCCGTTTTGCTAGAGGCATTGATATAACTGAAATTCCATTTGATTTAAAATCTGCATAAGTATCTTTGTCGTACCATGCCCGAACAAATACTGAATATAAAACTGGAAATTCCTTAAGTGTTTTACCTTTAAAAGAACAACGTTTTCTGTTTTGAATAAAAAATACATGACATATCAGTCTTCACAAACATTTGTATATGTGCTTAAATACTCCTGTGTCTTTTATAATGATTGTATCCTGCTAGGCAGAAGGAGTATGAATTGAGTTCATGCTACTTTACAGCTTTATTACACATATTTTAACACCTCAAACGTCAGTCTAAGGACATGGGTTGACAATACATGATATATGAGATTATAAAAAACAAATAACAAAGAATAGTGTTATTTGAACATTACCTAAAATATTTTTACGATTAAATAAACAAAGACCTAATACCAAAACAAGTTATTGCTGCTAGTAGGTTACAATACACCATTGGGTTTCCCATAGGCGACACTAGTAACGAATCCAGCTTCGCGGAATTCGTCAAAAGTGTTTTGGCTCCAAATCCTTTGTATTATGAAAGTACCTCCTCCGACAAACCTTTATTCTTGAAAAAAGAGGGCTATGTTCGTACCGTAATTTTTTGTATTTAGTGACAACAGTCAATTTAGCAAAAAATCATCAAAATAAAAATTCCCTTAAAAGGCAGGGCAAGAAAAGCAATATTAAATTTGTTTTATTACCAAATCAATATAGTTTCAGACAAAAAAATATATTTCACGTATATGTATAACCAATCACAGGCAGCAATGATTTTAAATCTCTATTGCATGTTATCTATATAAAATGGATGCGCCCATACCTTCCAATTGTGTACTATAACCAGTAGTGTTAAGAGAATGGGTAATTGATAAAAACATTACGTTTTAAATATATCTCTATATGAATTTTGTATTAAGAGGATAATTTCTTTATTATCTATTCGCAATATCCAGTATTCCTTTGTTAATTCTAAATTTTAGCTTAATACATTTTACACTTGCTACAAACGGGTGAATAATTTTCTTTTGACTTCGCCCGGTAACTACTCGGTTCTGTGATTTGTTATTACCTTGATTTGAAAAGATTGTTGCTATATGTATCACAATATGCTTAATTTTTTTACATAATTGTGACACACATTACGACACTTACCTCGTTTGAGGCTTAAAATAGCACGGTTTGATTGTCCTGCATGATGCCATACCTCATCTTGCAGATTATCAAAAATTCCTTCTGGCTCATCATTTCCGGACAATCCTGCAGACCATTCATACCTGCAATTATCTTAATTTACTGTATTCTTTTCAAGTCATATACGTAATAGAACGCGTGTATGCAAATCAGTGCATCCTGAGTCTTAATCATTTTAAAAAAGAAACCGTATCTCTGAAATTTTATAGAAGCTGAAATTAAACTCCCAATCTCTGATCTTTCATGAAATATTTATTAGAAGCTAAACTATGATTTTAAAAATGGTCACCAGATAATGCCATTTTGTATATTTTTGCTATTTGTTAGTTACTTTGACAGAAATATACTGTTAATACTTACATAAAACTGGAATAAATTCTGCATAACAGCAGTCAGGTATCAAATACATTAAAAGAAAATAGATTAAGCCTTACAATATGCACATTTATTGTTCTTGTCTGAAAATTAATTTCCATTTATATGCTTTGGTAGTTTGTGTTGTTAACAAAAATGATATAAATTACTTTATTATATAGATAGCAGTGAAAGATTGAGATTTCCCAGTGAAAGAAAAGTGATAATTAACTTCACTCTAGGATGTGACGTCACAATAGACGTTATCAACGTTGTTGTTTAGTAAACGTCACAGCAAATTAATCTTATAAACGGAGTTCATGAAATGAATCATCAACGGAACCATCAAATATGAAGATCTATATAATAAAAACTATAACTAATCCTTGATTCTGAGTATCGAAAATATTCAACTAATGATCGAAAAACGCTGTAATTCACTCATGCGCTCCGCGCATTCGTAAATTACTGCGTTATTTGATCATTCGTTGCATATTTTGCGATAATCAGAATCTTGGATTACTTATAGTATAAGCACTGACTTAACTGTTTTTGCTTATACTCGAATACAAACCAGAGAGGACGACTCCCCTGTGCCTGCTCAATCTGCCAATTAGCTGCAAGAACAACATTTGATGCAGAATATGCCAAATCGTAGAATGTAGAAGTTGGTCCAACGTTTGTTATATCATAAACCCCCAGGAGGTTGTTATGGTTATCTGAAAAAAAAGTTATGTCGGCCAATTTTAAAGTGTTCATCTATCAAGAGATCTTTTCTAAGCGTTCGAATAAATTCCACAAAGTGTAAAAGCTGCACTCTCTAATTATGAAATTATGAATTGTCTTTAAATTCAAAATCTCCGTCTTTCTTCCGATTTAAAACTGTTCTGTAGAAATCCTAAAATACAAATATATCAAGGCCAGGACAAGTGCTACAAGGAAAACTTTTTTTAATGTAGTCGCTTTATAATCTATATTTAAGTATTTATACTTGCAAGGAGGTGATTTTCAGATTTTCACTTTGACAGGTTTAACGATAAAATTTTCATCTCCAATGGAAAATGTAATTCTTCAAATTATAACAATTACCATGTTTTCAAATTATTTCCTGTTCATTGCCTTAATTTGAAACTCACTAGATAGCTTAAAACGAAATTTCAGTTGCACGGAAAATTATTAAAACGATGTTGATAAGTAAAGTTTGAGCCATACACAATGAAAATGTCATGCGTATTATTATATTCAATTGATTGCAGTAGAAGGAAATGCACAACTAAGACACAGCACAATCAAATTTATATATATGATACAACAGCATAAAATGTGCTATAGTTGATAAATACTGGTTTTCTTAATACTTCACTGGTGGTCTTGCATTTGTATTTGTCTCATTAGCCATTAAAATATATTTGTTTTGTCATCTTCATCATTAGCCATTTACAAATATATCTGTTTTTCTCTGTCTATAAGCAATGGCCATTACAATATATTTAGTTTTCTCTTTAATCATTAGCCATTAAAGTATATAGGAAGACAATAAGAAAGATACCTTTTGTAACATCATTACATTTATCTTCATTTGAATGACATCTTTGTCCTTCAGCGGCACAAACACAATGGCCAAGGCATGTTTGGGCGGAACAACGTCGTATTAATTCCAACGATCCACCAGGAACAAGTTCAAATTGGGAGTGTATCATTCTGCTCGATAATCCAACCTTTGCATATAGAATAAAATACAAAATTTAGTGACATACTGCATGACTCAGTGTTAGAACATACTCTTCTTTAAAGTTTCTTACACATTTTGTTGATTTTGCTAATTTGTATTTCAAATCTTTAATAGAACTATATTAAAAGCATTATCCATTATCGCAATTATTTACGCTCTTTTGGAAGCTTTGGCGCTCTGGAGTTGTTTTAGTCATTTTCCGTGTTTGGACAAATGGGCTATATTCACATCCAATATGACCTATTCTGACCAATATAATAATTAATCTAGTATTACTTTTTTCATTTAAGGTTTGAGTTTTCAACATTCCCCACCCTAAAATAAAAAAAAAATAACAATCAAACCACCAAAATAAAAAGGTACTGGCAAAACACTGAGATTCGGGTTTCAGTCTTTATATGCAATAGGAAATAAATCGAATACTTTTTAACCTATAAATTTGCTTTTGATTATAGAATTATATATTTAAAGCTTTATTATGGTTTTATATTTAATTCAATTTAATGTCTAAAATGTTTTTTGTTTTTTGTTATGTTTTATTCAAGAAGTAAGTGGGAAGCGATCGAACCATATTAAAAAGAATAATCCAAATACAATGGCAACATAAGAACAACAAAGACATCCCATAATTGGCACAGAAAAGGAAAATGTGAGACAAACATCTGTGAAAATATGCTTTGGTAAATAAACGAAAGCATACATCGCAATACTGTAAAATTGTTTTCCTCTTGTTGCATTATTAAATTCTCTGTCAATTGATTTTTATTCGCACTCTTTATCTTTTAATTGCAAACGACTACAAAGTATGGCTATATACTCGTGCATTATACAAGGATTATTCTTGTTTGTGCATTTTGAAGTTTTCATTTCATTTTGTTTGTTCTAGGATAAAGCTATAACAATACAAGTTGAGAGTGTTTCGCCTGAAAGAAAAACATTCTCCATTGACTGCAACATGAATGCATAAACAAACCCATTTATTGTTGAATGTCTTATAGAAATAAAGTTTAAAAGTGTTACTAAAACTAACATACATTGTATAAGGTGTGCATATATGTAAACCCCTTACCTTGTTTACTGCCCAAACACTAACAAACACGTGTTCAAATTTTGCCAGGTTTTTACTTTCAACTGCAAAGGTTTGTACAAAACCCTCATCGTGTTTGTCAACTCCCGATTGATTATGTAAAAATTCTTGCGGGGATCCAGCATTCTGAAATTGGATAATATTCAATAAATATTTCTTCATTTCATCATCAAGCTATACTTGTTAATCAAAACACATCTGTAAGAAAAACTATCAACACTTTTGAGAAATAACGACCGAAGCATTGCATGAGTTTTACCATTAGTTACTAGGTAATGTATATGGACTTCAATGTGTCCAAAGAGAAGGTCATCATTTTGAAATTTTGAAATAATCTGTAGAATATTGTTTCAGGGAATTTCGTCAAATTTGAACCATTATTTTATAGTAAGCATCAATATATTACAATTTGGGAAAGCTGCATAAAAGCTTTTTTCCTTTAATCATCAGAAAACGAAAAAGTGTGATGGACTGAAAGACAGACCTGTGGTTCACTAGATATCCCCTCCTCTACTGGGTCGGGGTATAACAAATTTAGATAACATAACAAAGACTAAACAAATACACAAAAAAGACAAGAACTCCAAAAAAACTATAACATTAGCGTTGTGCAATATCGTTAAAAATTGTATGCAGGTGCATCGGAAGCAGAGATGGGGTCAATTACTTCAAAATATAATTTAATATATTACAATTACATTGCTATTTTTATGCAATCAATTACGTTTACAACGTTTTAAAATGTTATTGATCGGCCATGAATTGTATTCTGAAATGCACTAATTACAAACTAAACCTGGATTTTATTTAATGATATGAACACTGTGACAACTAAGAACCATTTTCAAGGCAATATTTTCCATTCCAAGGCCATCCTTAAAATATTGTTTGTTTCCCCACACCCCTACCCCCATTTTTGAAGGTGGGTAGGCAGGTAGGTGTTTTTTTTCTTTTTTTTTTTTTTAATTTTCAAAATTTATCATGTTTTAACGGTATAATTTTCAGCTCTCCGACAGATGCCAATTTGGTTCCATTTGACTGTTTTGAGGAAAACTGAGTTTTATATGGCATAAATTGTTGCATGTTTCATCTGTCTGTATTTACATGTATTCAGTATTATGAACACTTTTTTCAGCAAGTATTCTTGGTTGAAAGGATATGTCAATGTGTAATCTTTTTATGATGCTTTCAACATATGTAATGCTTATAAGTGAATACTGGTTTAATTGTGTATCTTCCTTATTGACGGTTTGTCGACTACACTAAATGGGTATGGTTGCCAGCCCAAAACATGTTTAACCCTGCTGTCCAGTGCCAGTAACTTTTTTTTCAGAATTGTTATTTTCTTTTATTTGGTAATGTTTTTATGGAAACCGTAAACTGTTGAGCATCCCACTCACATTCCTTTTTTTTTTGAGATAGATATACAAATGTACATGTTTGACATTCAGATATGAATAAGAATGGAAATGGGGGATATGTCAAAGAGACAACAGCTGCATCCAAAAAAGGGAATTAACCAATGAGTCCTCAATGAATGGTAGGGCATCCCACACCTGCAGACAGGCTGAACATGTTCACCTGTCTGGTGCCATAGTAACTGTGGTGATGTTAGGGACTGTATAGTGTAACGTTGTGATTGTTTAGGGGTGGATGTTGTCTTGTTAAGTGATTAACATCCACTCCATGTCATTTTTTGGGGAGCAGGACAATTGCCCCCCGGACAATTGCCCCCTGACAATTGCCCCCCGGACAATTGCCCCCCTAGGACAATTGCCCCCAGGACAACTGCCCCCATAGGACAATTGCCCCCATTATTTACTTGATAGTTTGGTTAAAAAAAGCAGAATAAATTGCAATGTTCAACATATTCTATGTGTTTTGTTTTTGTTTTTTCTCTGGTTATACTTTGAAATAGTTTTTTTTCTTTTTTGTAAATTGGACAATATGTATATTGTAGGGCTGGTTTGTTCTCACATTTGTCTTCATGTTGTATTGTCTCTAAAAGACTCATATCTATGTAGAGTTTTGGTGTACTTGTCAGGTATCTTCATGCTTAGTAGGTCCTGTGGAACTGGTAGGGGATTTCCCATGATACTGCACCATAAGCAAGATTCTTCCGCTTTACATATATAAAGCCCTCATAGCAAAGCTTTTGACCGACTCTCTCTGACTTTTTTTTTCTTTTTTTTTGGGGGGGGACTTAATTTTGATGGTAACAAGTAACAATTTAAGCCAAAGAGGGGAACTAATTTCAAGTTTGGGGCTTATCTCGCCCTTTATTACTTTATTACTACATGTATATCATTGATTTTTTAGGTGTACTAAGTGTCTGTATGAACATTCAAACTCCAGGTTTAAATCAATCTAATATATTTTTAAAACATTAAAGAATGCAAGGGAAAGACTTTAAAAAACACACACAATCTGTCAAAGAATCTGGCCTGTTCCCCTTATCCTAAAGGAACATATTCTTTGCAGAGCAAATATATGTAACATTTATAATAAGTACTCATAAAGAGAGCACAGGTGAATATAGATACGATGTCCACTACGTTCACACCGGGCCTGCTCCATTACGGGGAATGGAACCGAGTCGTAACCCTCACGGGAACGTAATGGACTGACGGACATGCGGATTCTTTCGGCCATTTTGTTAAATTTGAAGTGTACATCCCGGACCCAAAGTCGGATCCGACCCTCAACTTCCGGTTTTGCCATTGTGGGCTTTGGATAAGAAAAAAATAGTAATCTCACAAGTCAAAAAAAAAATTTGAGTCGGTGGATATTTTTTGGGTCGGTCGGGGTGTGGGGAAACAAACTTAATTTTAATTTTGACCCAAGCCGATTTGATTGATGGAAGAAATTTCACTGGTTGCTGAAAATGACACCCAGAATAAATTATTTCTTGCATATATATCATTTTGAATGTGTGCATATCGATATTTTCATACAACATATTGCATGTAGTATGAAACATTCAGTTTTATCTGAAATATGTAATGAATGACTAAATACCGAAGTTACTGGATTCCTGCTCAGATATCTTGAAAATATACGCATACTATTACTTATTTCCAAGGCTTATTATGTGTTTTCAACATTTTCTCATAATCCTATATTTCCAAAGCTTATTATATGTTTCCTACATTTTCTTATGATCCTATATTTCAAAGATTTATCATTTGTTTCCAACATTTTCTAATGATCCTATATCTCCAAGGCTTATTATATGTTTTCGCTATTTTCTCATGATTCTAATTTTTTTTATTTTAATTAATGGCTTCTTGTTTCTCTTTACACTTTTCACTTTTTCATTTTAATTTACTCTAAATTTTGATAAAACTGCATAGATGTCCAACATGTCAAAGGTTGTTGTTTAAATAATAATAAGAAGAAGGTGAAAGTTTCAAAATTCCTTTTGTTTATTGATTACTAAGATCTGACCCGAAAGCCGATTCTATAGGGTCTGTAAGTATCGTCATGTTACACCGAGAAATCACGATAAAACTGCAATTTGAAAACGTTTCCCGCCAAAATATGACGTTGCAGGATTATGACGTTCAATTTTTTTGCCTGAAACGTCATATGTTTTTGTTGAAAATGCAACTTCCGGGTACAAATTCCATGTATGTACTCGGATGTTCCAAAATTGAACGAGACTTACAGACCCTATTTGGAACCGTGCAATATCTAAATTTTTGTAAATTTTGTTGAAAACTAAGGAGTATCTCCCTCATGCAAAGCTCTGTCCTTATATGATTTTTGCTTTACATTTTGATCATATTGGTTGTTTGTTCTCTATCAGTTTTTAAACATCTTTGAGTTTATGGTCTTCCAAACGTTTAGATTTTATCTGCACTGAAGAGACATAAGTTGTCGAAATGCGCAAATGCAGAATTTAAATTCACAGTAACTTTGGTTACCACTGGGTCGATGCCACTGCCGGTGGACTGTAAGTCCCCGAGGGTATTCACCAGCCCAGTAGTCAGTACTTTGATACTGACCCGAAGGCCGAGTATTTAGTAATCTGTTAATTAGGTGTTGGATCAACAAAGCAGAAGACAACGTGGATATAAAGAATATAATTTCTAGTAAATTAAAATTTTATTATCATGGCAATTGTTTATTGTAAACAGTATATTTTATGGTGCTTTATAATACTACAAAATATGTTCTATTATGCATTATTTAAATATTTTTATATTTTTTCATGAAAATAAATTTGTTTTGAAATCATGAAATCTTATTTACTTTATCTGATAAATTTGAATAAAATGTTTTCCTTTCCAATTATTATAAATAGATTAGAACATAACAGCCATTAAAGTAAATAACTAAATGTAATCATTACATATATATTAGTAAAATAAATTTGACCCATTACATTTACATTTTGTAGGTCACTAGAAATTATGAATGGACACCTTAAGCTGAGCCTACGCACTCCGTTAGATATCAAAGGCATCATTTTCATCAACATCTTTAAATTATTTCCACTTTTCAATCCAAAACCTGAATATAGTTTCATAAATTTCATTTGTTTTCATTTCGAAACTGCCGTGCATCGCGAATTACATGAAATACAAAGAACAGCTATTTACGTAATCTCAGAATAAGTATTGTGTATTCACGTGTGATGAGCAGCCATAGCTACAGGTGTGTATTCCCAATTGAGATCAAAACAAATTGATGTCATACCCCCCTTTCAGGACACATAACAATGTCATACCCCCTTCAGGACAGATTACACAAGCAGATTAATACATAAATAAAACAAAACAGAAAACATTGGCGGATCAAGAGGGAGGGGCTTTCGGGGTTGGAACCCTCTTTTCTGGATTTCTTCCTAGAACCCTTTTGTACTCTCCTTCCCAAAGGCGAGATCCGAGAAGCGACATCTGATTACTGACAATAATCACGTAATAAATATCTTTTTACACATGTAATCAGTATTTTCTTATTGTTAGTAATACTGAAAATTGAGAAATTTTAGTAAATTATCACACAACACGTTAATCAAATATCAGTAAAGGTTCTAATTAACAAATAATCATTGAAAGAAAACATGGTAATCAAATAATCACCAATAAACTCAATAATAATCGGGTTTATCAAGAAACTCACGAAAAGACTCATTATTCATGTACTTAAATAACTCGCATTACCGCTTTGAGTATTTAGTTGAAGTGTAATATTACTCTGTAGAGTCGTCTAACTGCGCGACTCATATTCAAATTCGACATTAAGCGTGTCAGAAAATATTTATAGTCTTACGAATATTAATCTACGTCTTGTGCACGCTTGAAATTCGGGTTTCCAATTGCAAACAGTATTATACACTTTTGGTAAAATAGTAAAAAAAAACGCAAGAACCCCCCCTTTTTACCCTCTTTTTTGGAACCCCTTTGTCGAAGGCTGGTATGAATGAGAAAAAAAGAACAGGTACGGATAAAATATGGATGAAAACATTTTAGTAATTTATTTCATAATCATATTTTCTATAAGACAAAATAAATTCTGATTCAAATGAATGTAAACATGTTTTATGACGAATTTCCTACATAAATCTTGACAAAGTACATACTCTTCTATACTTTTTTGTTAATTTGGTATATTTCAGAATTACAGTTGTTTTAGTCCAAAATGATCTGTATGGCAAAATCATGTGATACATTGAGTCGTCTTATTTTTACTATATCACACTTGACTTGTAAAGTAATAAAAAAAGTATTCATGATTAAAGCCTTTTTCCACCCTGTAATCAATTACATTACAATTAAATGTTATCATAAAATACACGATTACTGAATACATGTGATTACTCTTCAAAATGTAATCAATTACAGGATAATCACTATTACTGATTACGATTATCCCAACCCAGATCGGAACGGTAATTGTGATTTTCTATACGCGTGGAACGCATCAAACTGGCAGTGGGAAGCCCAGTGTAAAGTCAATGTTGGTGTTTGTTAATAAAACTATTGGAAAGTCGAAATTATCGTACAGTATCTATTTCAGATATCGTCCAGATTAAAGATACGTTCCAAGATACTATCCATATTTCTCAATACTGTAAACGTATAAATTTTCGCGAATGATAATTTTCGCGGTCTGTGAAAGATCGACATATTTGCAGGTATCAATTTTCACGGTTTTCAATGTTTAAACGGCTTTTTCTACACAAAAACTTATTTTCGGGGTATAAATTTTGCGTTCTAGAGCCAACCGCAAAAAATAGCGAAAATGAGTACACCGCGAAAATTAATACGTTTACAGTATTTACCTTATTTATATCATCTAACATAAATTGGCTACCCAAGGAAACGTAGTATTTATCTATTCCGGTATGAATGTCAGTAAATCCTAGCCAGGATAACCAAAGCTTGTATTGTGACCATGTCATCCATCCGTCCACATGTCTCTGAAGGTTAGCAGCATGGTCTGTTTTAATGGCAAACATTCCTGTAATTATAATTATTTCTCCCATTACGAGCAGTTGGTTCAAATTCAACGAAATGTTTATATTTCTGTTTTTTTAACACAAAGCGCATGGGAGCAAAATATTTTCATGCAGCTCGGCTTTAATTTAATACTATTTTATCAATCTCGATATTTTGCGATAGCTAGTTTGTTCAAAATCACAATTTTACTATCTAGAGTGAAACTTTCTTTTAAACCACTTAGGAGAATCCACTTATCCCTTTAACTTAATTTTAACGTTTAATGTTATTAATAGTAACAACTAACATTTTTTAAAAGTGCAAATTACGGATTTCATTCTCAAAATTTAGGAAAATATATAGAATGTGGTACTGATGGGAGCAAAAAAAAATCCCAGCGGAGATATTTATCTTTGAACTTGGTAGAGCCCGAGATTACTGACTTCTTGCACGAAGGTGTCTGAAAAATCTTTCGTCTTGAACTTCCACTAGTTTTTTATTTTATTTCTCTTTTCTCTCTTCATATACTAAAATCCAAACATACAAATTCATTTGTTTGTTTACTTAATGTGTTAAAACCCCTTTCACAAAATCATAATCTGGAATGTATGCCTACGTGCAGCAAATGAAATTTTAATTTAATAAAACGATGGCTGTAGAATACCGTAGGAACAAGGGATTGATAATTTCAAAAATCAAAGTCCAAAGACATCACAAAAAGGGGAACATAGAAAAACAAACACACAACAAGCACATGGGACAGACAAAAGGCACTGACATAAAAAGACAACATTCAGAACTAGGACACTTATATTGTGAACTCCCGTGAAAACCGAGAGTGACATCAGTTGCTCCGGAAGGGTAAGCATGTCCTGCTCCGTCAGCCAATGAAGACTTTATGCGCTTAAAGTCGTAAATGAGAACAACTGTAGATCTTAATGTACTTAAACTAATTCCATACATGGAAATCTTTCTGTTAAAAACGGAGATAATTGTAAAATCTTACTTTTCAGAATAGAAAACAACGGCACTAGAATACCGAAGAAACAAAGCACAAGATTACATAAATTGAAGTCTAGAGACAAGGCAAAAGCAAGAACACCAGAAGACGGAAGACAAAAGACCTTACATGCCAACACTACTATACAACACAAAAAATAAAGCACTCATAGTGTGAACTCTCTCTAAAAAAAAAACAAAAAAATAACAAAACAAAAAAAAAGTGACATCAGGTGCTCCGGAAGGGTAAGCATGTCCTACTCTGTTTGCAGCAATCGTCACACTGTCAGTGGGTCAACCCAGAGTAAAGTCAAAACCGGTAAATATAAATGTCAAATTCGGGAAGATTTGAATCTAGCTGAAAATATCATTTTTCATCTGTGACACTAACATTTCATATCTATCTATGATGTCGTGGTGACCGCCATAGAATTTCTGAAGGGACAAAAGTAACAACGGCTAAACATATCCCTGACTCAGCAGTTTTTGTGACAGTGCTTTTGCTCTTTCCACAAAGTCAATGTATGAACTGCACGCTCTACTGTAACAAATTAATTGTGAAATATACACTCTACATGCTGGGGAGGTAGTTATATTGCTGCAGAGAAAGGGAAAATGTCTCAAAAAGAGAAAAGGTCACGAGCTTAAATCACTTTCCGTGCAACCCCCCCCCCCCTCATTACTTATGATCCATACTGATTTTATTCAGTCCTATTATATTTCTTTTTCAAAATAAAGCATGTTAACACGAATATAACCTGCACGCATAGACAGTATTGGGCCACTTTTATACTACACCAAGTAAATGCCTTGCATTTTCAATTTAACCTAAATTTCATCTTTTAAGCTCAATACTTTTCTGTAGACAATTAATATAGCAAAGATCCCAGAAAACATCCACAATGGCCGAAAACTACAATCACATGCCACAATCAACAAGGGAACCTCAGAAGAAAAACAACAAAAAGACAAAAGAAAAACGTAGACAACGATAGGAACTCGATATAGCCGGACTTCATACCGGCACTAGCAAGAGCTATTGGTAGGGTTTAACCAGTTTATGGGTACCCAACCTCCCAAACAAGTTAGATGTACTGAAATTTTATACCAAATTGATGTATTATCTTTTACTATGAACACAAGTCGACCACTTTATCCCTTTTTGCGATTTTGGAATACAAAAAAAATTCTCCCTCTGCAAGAAAATGTGAAAATGACGATTTTTGTAGCTGTCAGTTCCTTTTACGAATCTCGTCATTTGATCTAGTTTTTTTTATGCCTTACTTGGAAATTAAGGCCATTAAAGTCCATAAAATTTTGATTTTCGGAAAATAATGTTTGAAAAATTGAAATTTTCGGAATTTTAAATATTTTCACATTTTTGACTTTCTGACTTTTGGAAAATTTTAATATATATCTAAATATTGCCAATGTAATAATAATTTATGATATGTTAGCAACAAATTATGTGAAAAAAAAATTGTTTCAGATCTATTGTATGTTAACAAATGTCAAAATTAGTACCCCCTCGTCCATAAAATTAATGGAAAATTTTAAGTATTCAGGCTCTATTTTAAGTATTCAGGCTCTAAATGATAAAAAGATGATGTTATATGCAAATTCTTGTGTGTATTTGACTATAACTGACATGCAGAATTACAAAAACAGGAAAACAGCAAACACCTACAATGGCCAGGAACTACAATCACATGCCACAATCTACAAGCAAACTGCACCAGAAAAACAATAATGGAAACAAGAGACAAACATAAATAACGATAGGAACTCGGGATAGCCGGACTTGGTACCGGCACCAGCAAAAGCCAGTGGTAGGTTTAAACCGGTTTATGGGTACCCAAAACTCCCCTTTCTCTATCCCGTTTCCCTATAGTATCATAAACACGCGATTAAAACCCAATACAGGTAGACTACTAACTCAATGACCACTATCTTGGAACAGAAAAAGCATAAGACAAACGTAATTTTGAAAGAAGGGTCAAAGAGTGCTCGCCGCTAAACTGCCGGCTAGCTCAAGAAATCTAGTCTGCTGGTAAAACACTGTCGCACTACGGAAGAAAAATCAAACTCAAAACTTCCCGAAGGGTTTTGTAAAGAGTCTTCATGTATTTCAGCAGACATCGGCAGTATCAGTGAGAGGCCAGTATATATGTAAAGTCTTCAGGTCACTGGAATCCAAAGCCAATTTAACGGATTTGTTCAGAATATCTCGTCGATATCCACTATTACGTAAAGAATGTAAGTTACGTCCCAGTTGATGAAAATGCCCTTTGTTATTAGCTGTTTCCGAGTCACGTCATATCTAGATATCAAATGTTCATATCTTCTGTAAAACTTCTTAAAAGTATTTAATAATTTATGAAATCTGTAATATTTTACGAAAGTAGATTTAAACTTTTTAAGAGGTCTCTTTTGGCCCTTATGCTCGAAATTGTATGCGCAAAATGGGATTTTTTTGTTTTTCAGAAGATTTGTTGTTTTTACTTAGAAATGTAAATACTTCATGAAATAGATATGTACTTGAAAAGGTTGAAAAATATCGTTTTCAATATATCTAAGCTATTAGATAGTATGCCTTTGAACATTTTAGGTTACCTGCAGTGTCATGAATTGCAAATATATTAACCCTTCCCACAAATATTCAACACACTTTATTTCATTTTTTGCAGCTTGAAAAGCTTAAACATTGTATAAAGGTCATACGACATATCATTTTCAAATACCAAAAGATACAGAGACTCCCATATATCATAAATACGACCATGCGAGTGGTTTATGAGCAGTTAAATATGAAATATTCATGCAAAATAAGAATTTTTGGATTTTCAGTTTTTTAAGGTTTTAACATTTCACAATAGGAAAGCGAAAATATATCTCCGATTGAGCAAAAATTATGATTATTTTTCAATTTTCAGTCGATATTTTATTACTTAAAATGTAAAGAAATTCTCTCTTAATTTTCACCAAAAATATAAAACTGGTCTATTTGTGAAGAACATGTTTGAAAAAGGGCAATGTCATGTTCAAAATTACATACAAAATGTTGCTATATATCAAGAGTTCCTATCGTTGTTGAAGTTTGTCTCTTGTTTTTTTTATTTGTGGATTTTTCTTGTACAGTTCCTTGGTACATTGTAGCACGTGACTGTTTTTTTCAGCAATTGCAGATGTTTCCTGTTATCCTTTTTATTTTATGTTTTAATTTATATATCTACAAAATAATAGCAATTGATCTTTTTAATTCGTTATTATAAGTGCAAACAAAAAGATATGTCATGATCTTGTTAGGCCAGTAGTCAGTACTTTGGTGCTGACCGGAAAGAGAATTATATTTCAAACCTTGCAATATCTAAATTTTTGTTGAAAACTAAGGAGTTTCTTCCTCACGCAAAGCTCTGTCCTTAGCGGATTTTGGCTTTACATTTAGATTATATTTATTATTTGTTCACTATCAGTTTTTAAACATCTTTGAGTTGGTTGTCTTCCAAACGTTTAGATTTTATATGCACTGAAAAAAGAGACATAAGTTGTCGAAATGCACATATTCAGGAACTATATTCACAGTAAGTTCGGAATTAAGTTATTTGATGTTATCGCGATCTTGACAGACTTAACACAGTATTGCTAAGACAGTGTAAGATATTCAGTCGTATTTCAAGATAATTACTTTCAAGGACAACAAGACATGTTCAGTTTACTAATATCAAACAAGATAACTGCGTTCAAGGGTAATAAAGATATGTTTAGTTTGTTCCGATTAAATCGAGGTCTTGTTTTATGCTAACACACTTAACTCGTCTAGATCGTTCCGGAACGCAATTATCTAGTGGATCTTATTTGATCTTTAACTATCTTAACACGTCTTTAGCGTCCTTGAAATCAATTATCTTGAAAATCATCTTAAAACCTTACACTGTTTAGCAAAATTGTTGAAATCGTTGTATTTAAGATATTATTAACTTTCATTTTATTACCTTTTTTATGAATATGAACTACTCGTAGATAAGTTAAGGCAAAAGAAGGACAAAAAAAGTGTCGAAAACGAAAATATTCAAAGATCTGTTTATTCGTCTACTTAAAAGCATTAAAAACATATTAATATCATGTTTACATGTTTACATTTTAAAAAAGGGCATTAAAAGACTAAAAACAATTGCAAGAATCACACTGGATTTTATAGACAATTGAACTTGCACATTTTCAAGGGGGTAGGGGTAAGGTTTTTCAATGTGTGTAATGTACTGGGTATAGAAATGGCACTTATGTTGGATATTTGAATAGCTTATACCATAGGCTATCATTTTATACAACTTTTACATAACTGAGAGGAAACAATCAACAATTAGAAGCAACTGAAAGAAAGATTTTTGTCAAAAACGAAAAAGAGCCTGTTCCAATATTGCTTGCAGGTTATGCTTTTTTTAACATTTTTTTTTATTTTAAAGAAAGCAAGTAAGCGGACTTACAAATGATGGCCGGGTTCATAAATTAGGGATGAAGGGGGGCTTATTCAAGCCCATGGACTATAAGGCATTTCAATAGCACCGACCTAAGTAGACCACATAACTAAATATAAATCAACGATATATTTTGAAAAGATTATCGAACAACATAACACACGATGGAGTCTTAAAACAATATTGGTCTTATTCAATTATCACCCTAATTAGTGAGTGATTGTAATATCATACTGATTTTTGTGACAGAATAACTTGCCGTAATATTTTTCCAAAGATATCCTCGCACCCGACCATGTGCCCCTACGGTTTCCGTTTGACCAAATGAATTATCACATCCTTTTTGTATTATATATGCGAGGGTTGTTCATAAAATTCGTTGACAATCTAAATAAAAAAAATTGCTAAATGACGATTATGTATAAAAAACTAGTAATTTCATTTACAAAATGTTTAACTGAATCAGCATACAGAATATCATCCCAAGCAAAAGACTAATAATTATTATTATGTCAAAACAAATCACTCCTCAACCCATCTTTCTAAATCACGAATCGTCATATTCTTTCGTTTTCACGATAATGGCCTTTGTGTTTGTAGTTTACCTGCACTGGGTTTTATTTGTATGTTATATACTATAGGGAAACATGAATGAAAGAAAGGGGAGGTTTTGGTACCCATAAACCGGTTCAACTCTATCACTAGCTTTCGCTAGCGCCGATACCAAGTCCAGCTATCCCGAATTCCTATCGTTGTTTATGTTTGTCTTTTGTCTATAAATGGGGTTTTTCTTGTGCAGTTCCTTTGTGGATTATAGTATTGTAATAAAACTTAAGATTGACTGGGCGGAGTTTGCCTTAAACTTTGAACCAAGGTAAATCTACTTTTTCAGTGTAGAACCAACATTTGGTGTTAAAAAATTACAATCAAATTTATCATTGATAATCATGTAGTTATCTTTATAGTGAACACTTTTCAAAAACAAATAGTTTGTAATTTGTATGCCCCAAGATATAGATAGGAACATTCACCAATCAAACAATCATTGATCTATTAATAAGATCACCATGTATTTGGTCTATTTTAACTATTCGTGTTTTTGAATGATCAAATCCTGAATGACAGGTAACTCCGCCCAGTCAGCCTAAACTTTTCTTACAATATGTGATTGTAATTTGCAGCCGTTGCAGGTTTTTCTGATGTCTTTTCTTTTATAATTATGTAATGCACACGGAGCACAAACACTGAAAATGTTGACATTGTCAGACGTCCCTTTTCACAGTTAACATTATATTAAGAATATGACATTCAACAAAATCCGAATTTTCGAAGTTTCCAGTGTTCAAAATATATGGGAAATTTGTTATAATTTCTTGCACTTATAATTTATGAATTTTAAATCTCTTGCCAACTTCATTGACTGATAGTCGGAGATTATGGGAAATAAAACCCCACCACGATCTTAGTTTTACGATTTATGAAAGATGGCAAGTTTTACAAATTTCATCTAGCCTTTAAACTGGTTAAAGTGTGCAAAACTTTCCTGTATCACTTGAATATTAATAAAAAGTACATTTTTACATGCTTTTTCTAAATATTTTTGCGAATATGTTGGTATTTGAGGGTGTTTACTGGTGTCTGAACGAAACTACACTCACATTATTGCTCCCAGTTTTCAAAGAACATATATAGAATTGCCGATTCTGTCTTGAAATAATTAAACAGTTAATTTCCATTTCAAATCTCAAGGAGTTTAAATTTGACAATTTTAATGTTAAAAATATCATTAACATAGCAATGTCATTTTCAGTTGATTATTTACTGAATTTTATAAAATACATTCAAAGTAAATAAATATTTGATATTAGTTTCGACATGAATAGTATATTCATTGTGCTTCTTGTGCTTCGGGGACGTTAAATTTGAAATTTTGCATGTGAGATTGAATAAACTTTTAAATATCCAAATTCATTTGAACTTACCGCTTACGGATATTCAAAATATGAATTTATAAAACGTTTTATATTTATTTGTCCTTATCCACGAAGTTTATGGACAAGCCTCGCAAGTGCATTACAATTTCATTGAAATTCCTTTTACCAAAAGGATAAAACACACACAGATAAAATACAGGTAATTGACTGACCTGGTGTAGGCGGACTGCCATCTACGGTTATACCAGATGATTCGTCTTCGACACAAATCTTTGCGCCATTGCAAACAATTAGTTTTATAGTATAGTTGCCGCCATCATGTAAATCAAGGCGAGAAAATGTGTACTCTCTAACAAAACCATTTAACTGAAAATATAGGATATATATCAAAATATTTGACAACTAAAAGCATAAAAATGAATTCTGCTAGTTCTCAAATATTTAGAGTTCTTTAAATCTAACCCTAAAGGCCATATAATACTACTTCTTTTTTTCTCCAGTCTGATGCATAACCTTATAACGTTTTACATTTATTGATAAAGCAAACATTTACCATATGTCTTTGAAATGTGTTTTCTTCTGTCAACTGTAAATATTTCAATTAAAAGTCATCTACTCACTAATAACGATACAAAGATCAGTGCCATTGAATTAGTTTATATTATTAGTTACCTACGTTTATACCTGTAGGCATTGAGATTGTACCACCCTGAAGCACTTCTGTGCAGCCTGAGGCGTAGCCGAAGGCTGAACAGTGGTGCTGAAGGGTGGTACAATCTCAATGCCTACGGGTAGAAACGTAGGTAACGGATTTATCCCCGGCTTTGTCTTTTATTGCACCGAAAATGCATATTAATGGAAGTAAATCTGTACGAAATTTCAACGTCATCTGTGTTCCGCAATAAAACAAGTATGATAGATTTGTAGAAAATACCCCACTTTCCATGTCGAGGATGGTACCTAAGGTACCAACCTCAGACTTTGCTGTTTTTAGGCGATTTGATTTTGGGTTGATGATTTCTTCAGGTTATAAAGTTTTTGGCGCCAGTTTTTGCTAACTAACGTCATAGAATATGTGACGTTATCACAAAGGAATTCCATGGTATTGGCGCTAGCAACGTTCTTAACAACGAGACGGGTGCATAGGATTTGTACCAACGGGCTGCCATCCAATCAAAAGCCGGCATTCATCACAAGCCGGGGATAAGTTATAATACACACTCTTCCTGTATACGCTGATGGGATAAGGGTTTGCTCCTTTAGTTTTTTCGATTTAATAAATTGAAAAGAATATGTTACGTGTACAAGTGTACCTCTGTGGAAGTAGCATTGAATTCTCCCCCTCTATGAGACGTTATAGACAGATATTGACGCTGTATGAAAGATTCCTTGTCTTCAGCCTGCCAGGTGATTCTTATGGTACTTCTAAACACAACAGAATTTTCCTTGATTGATCCAAAATCTGTTGACAATGAAGGTTTTTGTTTTATCAAAGGTGGTGATTCATCAACGAAAAATCCGTTGGATGTCGCTTCTGTACTCAAGCCTACAAAAACCAATTCGATATATTGATTCTAAAAAAACTAATTATAATAAAACGGATTAAGCATTCAGAGTAAAGGGTGTGCTTTCGATATTAAATAATTTAATTAACCAATCTTTAATCACGAGTTTCTTGTGAATTTTTTGTAGTCGATGAAAAAATTATAATAAAACCAACTTTTTTATATTGAGACCCAAAAACTGAAAGTTTGTATTTTCTGCCAAAGTTTGATTTTGTCAGAATTCACAAGAATTAAATGTTTGATTCAATTATTTTAAGAACTTTTTCTATTCGTTTTGGAGCACAGTGCATAAGTAGCCTTTAAATACAGGTTAAAAAAATAATTTTTTTACGTAAAAAATACATAGCTTAGAAGGATAAATGTCAAAGTAAAAAAGAATCACTTAACACGAACAAAATAAATATTAATTAATTCTGTAGTATATAAGGGTTATTTAGAATCAACACCATGTAATACGGGACTTTCGTGATAGGAACTCTCGAATGAGTTTCTCAAATACTAGTAAGCTTGAGTGACTGGATTTCTGACCAATTGAATAGATATATACACCCTAAAACAAATTATTTATTTAATTGAAGTGTAGTTATTACTTTTTTTTCACATGACAATCCCAGATTTTAATTAATGAAAATATTAACCTAGAGCGCTATAAATAGATTAAGTATAAATCGCCTTTCGCTCAACAGTATGAAACTAATTAAGGTCTTTCCCACTTCGGTGGAAAGACCTTCTTGTATTTCTTCTGATTATTTTTTTTTTCTTTTTTTTCCAACATTTGCAAAAAAGTCTTAAAAGATATCACTTTGATACTTGGTACCATTATTCAGAAATGGCTGGGGTTGACCAGAATGACCCTGTAAACCCGATCTATTTTTAGTAACAGAGTTACATCACCAAACATGGTAAACCTTGTTAGCAGATAAACTCTGAAACCATAAAAGATAGCTGATGAAGTGTAATTAGAAAAAATGTTTGTTAGGTCATGACAAAAATTCGTTACATTTTGTCCGGAATTGTCCGATGGACCATTCTTGAGTTATGCCCCCGCAAAATTTGATACTTCTTTAACAATGATTTTCTCCCAATTACAAAAACAGGAAAACAGCAAACACCTACAATGGCCAGGAACTACAAACCGGAATTGATAGAGACATTAGACTTACACCATTATTCTTGGTTCCCCAGGGGCTATTTGAAAAAGGTCAAGGTCAAAGGTCATCGGTGACCTTTATTTTTACTTCTAGACTTGTTAGCGGATAAACTCGGAAACGGTAACAGATAGCGGATTAAATGTAATAGAGAAAATGTGTGTCTTGTTGAGACCTACAATAAAAATATTGTTACATTGGGTCGAAATCATTGGACCAACCGTTTTGGACCTATGGGCCAAAAACCGATTTTCGATGTATAATAAAGGGTTTCTTGCCCATTGTAGATACAAACATATATTCAATACAAAAAATGTTCAGGTAGACTTGACCTTCAAAATAACGTCAAGGTCACATTGAAAAAAATGTATTTCACGTTAAAGAGTCTATAAATATACATATTAAGCTTAGAATGTTGGTTTTCCCTATGAATCAACACATGAGAACATTCTGACGCAACTTTGGGAAAGACCTATCAATTGTTCTTCGAACGATTGACGTACTAGTTCATTCAATGATTCTCACTGGATGTATTGATGTATTGATATTTTGTTGCTTAAAAAAACCTTTCTCGGTTGCATCAATTTATCGCAAATCCGTATTAACCTGCTCTATTGTAAGCCTTTATTGTGATAAATATTCGTTTTCCAGTAGGTAGTTTCTGTGGTAAATCTGGGTCAACTAAAATATCAGTAACTGGAAGGCGTGTTGATCTTAAAATGTCATCTGATCCAGATTGTGTGCCAACTCTCCATGAAAATGATTCAAGTCCTGACTGGGGATCTGTAAATCCATACCATTTGGCTGATATGTAATTCCTGTACAAAATAGGTAATTCCTGTACAACAAAATATATGTTAAAACCGAACCTTCAATCTCAAAACGAATTATCCAAGGACAATGGAAACATCGGAAAAACAAAGACATGAGTACTTCACAGAAAAGAAAAAAAAATTAGGAAATATAAATCATGCGAATTTTAAATGAAAAATTGAAAATTACTCTAGTTCTTTATATCAAAATTAAAATATAAAATGGCAAAAAAGAAGGTTGCAACGCTAAATATGTAAGAATATTAACGCTGGATATTTTTTTCGGAATAACTGCTGTTGAAATTGTGGGATTCATAAAATTACACAAAGTTTTCAGTAATTAATGTGTATATACCTTAATGATTGATATTCTACGTCATATAAATCAACTCCATCATGTACTGTTCCTTGTGTTGGTGGACTGTTGTCAATAACAACACCATCTGACGTCACAGAGGAACAAAGATCTGCTGTATTACAAGCTGTTACTGTTGTATAGTATCTTATTCCAGATCCAAGATGTATATGGCATAAAGTGAAATCTGCAATGATTGTACATGCCATTGGATACGTGTTTTTGATAAGAGTGCTAAGGTATTTTTTTAAGCTGTACATGTTGATAGATTCTTTAAAGTTGAAGAACTGAATACAAACATTAAAATTACAATTCTACAACTATCAATTTCCTTTTCGTCCTTGTGTTTCAGAATACAAAAAATGTATCGATAGTTGACAGTTAATTATAAGATTTTATTCCGGTATCTGGATTTGTTCCAGTAACGCCATCAACGTTCCAAGGTAGTAGATAGTGGATTAATAACTGAAATGTATATTGAGCATGGAATCTTTTTAAGGAGTCCACGTTGCAGGAGAGGCAACATCCAGTCTAAAATAAGCAATGAAGTGATATGGAGTAAATTTACACGAAACAAAGTCTCTACACTCTACAAAATCATATCAAAATCGAGATAGGCAGGTCTTAATACGAAAATCAAACACAATAGACACTCTATGTAGAAAACTATGTAGGCGTGGCATATCCAGTGGTATATCATTGGCTAATGTACGTATTACGTCTATTACATGTTTACTTCATCAATTTCAATCTTATTCAGCTGGGATGCACTATTGATAAATGTGGAATACTTGCAAGTTTTTGACAACTTCCGACTGTTTTTGTCCACCTCTAAGTGTTTTGTTTACCATAAGAATATATCGAAGCACTGACCTTAATTTTAACAATGAATTCCAAATTTAGTCAGTAATTTTAATTTTTTAATAATGGAATCAAAAACTAAATTTATCACATATTTATGCGTAGTACGTAGACTTGTGTATACGCAATAACTGTACTGTGTGTCTATTCATATCAATGCCCCGGGCAAATAACCGGGTATCATGCCCTTGTGCGCACATTGTGATGACGTCATAGTAATGTGACGTTTATTATATACCCAAGCATGTATTTACGTTTAACAAAGGATTTAAATAGAAACTCAGCTAAAATGAGAGAAAACATGGCTCAGATAATGGAAATGCTCATTTATTGAATTAATTTAAAGACAGTGTTAAACATAAAGGTTGTAATTCAAACCCGCCGCGAAATAAAATCATGACAAATCAGCAAGCTGGACACTCTCAAATTTTTGTTTTCTAATTCGTACAAAATACACCCTTAAAAAGCGGATCGGACATCGGATTGTTGTTGAAAATTAAGACTGCTTGTCAAATATATGTTAAACAGCCGGAACACTACATGTCGTTTTCAATATCGTCCCTGCTATTACTTTTTTCAGAATTGTTAAATCGATGTTAATATAATGTGCTAATTGTTATATAAGATGTCATTAAATATTATTTTTAAATTGTATATTAAATATGTGATTAGATTTTGACTTGCATTTTAAACCAACAGATGTACACGCTTATTTGCTCCCTAGTAGTTGTCTTCCATGACATTGTATAAATGCAATACCATATGGTCTTTCAACTCGAATACGACGTATCTGCTCACAAGAACGGACATTTACACAAAGGAGCAAAGAACTTAAACAACATCTTGTTAACAGAGGCTATAACCAAAAAGATGTTGAAAAAACAATTCAAAAAGGGTCATCAGTTGATCGAACTCAATTATTACAATATCGAAGCAAGAAGAAGAAAAATTCTCGTATTCCTAGGGTGACCACCTTCCATTGTAAGTTGCCACGCCTGTCTGATATATCCCTCGAATGTATCCCTGTTCTCCATACGTCACCCAAAATGAAAAGCCTGTTCCCTGAACCCCCACTGGTATCTTTTCGTCGATCCAAGAATCTGAAAGACATTCTCGTTAGATCTAAACTACCTTCGGGCGAGATAGGCCAGTTTACATCATGTCGGAATAAACGTTGTAAATTGTGTAAATATATTTCCACGACTGAGACTTTTCAAAGTACAGCTACCGGTGATATTTACAAAATCTTTGGACAATTATCATGAATTCGCCCAATGTCATCTATCTGGTTACATGTTCTGTCTGTAAAGAACAATACGTTGGTGAGACAGGAAATGCGCTCAATCTTCGCATAAACTTGCACCGTAAGCATATCGAAAACAAAGATCAGTACCAGGCCACTGCAATCCATTTTAATACTAAGAATCACAACTGGCAAAATATGCAAGTCATCGCAATTGAACTAAATAGATCGTGGAATGTAAACCAGAGAAGATCCAAAGAACCCTATTGGACTGATCATTTAAAACCCAGTCTTAACATCAGGAATATAGATCAATAAATGCCTTAGTTCTAAAATAGAAATTATTGCAGTAAAAAAGTACGAATAAACAACAACAAACATTTTTTTCACATCACTTTAATTGAGGTCACGCCTTCAGTCTCCGACATGTAGTTTATTGATTAAATTAAGTTTTGTAGTGTAGTTTTTTGTAAATAGTTTATTGTTTTATCACAATATATGTTGTTTTGAAAAATCTCTGATAGAGTTGAAATATAAATAGTATTTGTACTCGTGCTATTCACATTGATCAAACTGAAAGTGTATAAATGAACCACATTGTGTGTGTCTGTTTAGATCTAGCACAATAGGGACTTTGGGTGTTTTTGCTTTCTTTTGTGTTGTTTAAATATGTAATAAATAGATCATAATGTCATTTTGTATATCGGCCCTGGTATTAATGCTCGACCCATATCGGCTCTTGGCTTACGCCTCGGGGCCGATATAACAGTCTCGGGATGATACCAGGGCCGATATGGAAAAGGAAATATTTTAATCTATATTTATCAAAGGGTTTCAAAATAGGTAAAAGTGTGGATAAAAAATTTCAAAAAATAGAAAATTCTCTGAAATTTTGTTTTATTTAAGCTGACAACACCGGTGAAAAATGAACGAAAATTCCCCCACCGTGTGTTCTCTGTATATTTACATGTATTGTTTGAAAAACCTCGATATCGAAAACAACTGAATAAAACAAACAGAAAAAAGAAGGGAAACGGGGAATGTGTCAAAGAGACAACGACCCAAAGGGGAGTAATAACAACTCAAAGTCACCATAAGATCTTCAATGAACGGTGAGGACACCCCACACCCAACGGCAGGTCGGAGTCGGCCCCTAAATAAAGAGTAATCAAGTTCATCGAAATAAACATCATCCTAGACTCCTATAGACATAAAGTAAACTAACTAGAAAACAGACAAGACACATAAAGGCTTAATAAATTTCCTGACTTAGGACAGGCGCAAACCTGCTGCGGCGGGGTTAAACTAGTTTTATTGGGCCAAACCTTCCCTCTAGCCAATGTGATAAATAAAAATACAAAAGTAGCAACAGTAAAAATCAGTTAGCAACAGAACTGAGTCAATTGTGAAAAATTAAAACTGAAAGAACTAAATATACGGACATAAACATGAAATCACAAAAGACTACTAGCAGTTAACTGACATGCCAGCTCCAGACCCATTACCAGCTGACAAATTAAGTTATGTACTCTCAGTATACACCTTCCACCACAATCCCTTCCTGTGAAGGGTTTAGCATAATGATTTCATGCATATACCGGAATACATAACCCGTGTCCATGCAATACAGATTTTAGAAATTTAGAATGTGTTTAGTTAAAATGCAAAGACCCTATCAAAAAATCAATGTTAATACCAAAGAAGGCCATACGTAATGACTTGACAACAATACCGTAATTATAATCCTTATGGTTTTTTTTTAAGTTCGTTAGGCGAGTTTAAGTATTTTTTACTCTTATGTAAGGCATTACTTAAAATAAGGGATGTGAAATACCAGCCTTGATTAGATGTTTACAGGTTGCATTGTATTTATTAAGTCTTTATATCGATCATAGAATTTAGTAAAGGTTTTAACCAGTTTATGATAACGAAAACCCTGATGTAATAGTTTTTCAGTTATGATAAGATTCCGTTCATTAAGCTCGCAAACGTTATTACATACTCCAGCAAATCGAACAAGTTGAGATATGTAAACACCATATGATGGCGCTAATGGAACATCGCTATCCAGAAATGGATAATTAACTATGGGAAAGAAAAATCGTCCCTTTTATCGTAACTTTTAGTATCTTAGTTGATATTGCCAATGAGGGTAATAACAAAATTGCCGAACAGTAATGTCAGGAGTCGAAATCCAAGAGGCAAAAAGAAAAGAAAAAGTAAGTGCAAAATCGAGCGAAGCGCTGTAAACCACAATAGTCCTGACTTCGTACAGGAATGGTTACTTAAACCAGTTTTATAGCGCACCAAACTTCCATTCCATTGCAGTAGTGTTCGGTATAAAATCAACAGTAACAAGTGATAACTGTGTTCGCAAGCGAAACACAAAAGTCTCCAAAACGAACTCCCACATCGGATTTCAAAGCATTACGAGACTCCTTCTTGAAAAAATTTTGAACAGGGACTCCCCTTACAAACTTATTTATACATGTTCTAACAACATACTGTTCGTGTGTAAGAAACACTATCTTGACTGTCTGGTTAAGGAGATGGGAATTGACAGTTCATCAGGAAACCCTACTTATACTCCCACTACACTATCAAGGGAGGAGATTATAGAAAATCACAACTCTGTTTTAGCATCCTTTGGCATCAAAGCGGATGATGATAACAATCAGCTCCCCTACATCTACTGGGTCCCTAAACTTCATAAAAACCCATACAAACAGAGATTTATCGCGGGGTCTTCCAGATGCACCACTAAGCCACTTTCTAAGCTCCTTACCACCTTATTGACCGCAGTCAGAGATGGCCTAAAAAGTTACTGTGATAAAGTCTACTCCACGAGCGGCGTCAATCAGATGTGGATTCTAAAAAATTCTAAAGATCTTCTCGAACAGCTATCCTCTAGCAGTCTTACCCATTGCCACAGCATACAAACCTTTGATTTTTCTACTCTTTATACTACCCTGCCACACAATAAATTGAAAACAGTAATTTCGGATTTGATACATCAATGTTTCTGCACTAAAAACGGAGAACGCAGATACACTTATTTAGTAGTAGGGAAAGACAAAACATATTTTGTAAAGAACCACACTGAGTCAAACAAGAAGTACACTGAGAATGACGTAATCAAGATGTTGGAATTTTTAATAGATAATATTTTTGTCGAATTTGGAGGCCGTGTTTTTCAACAGACAATCGGGATTCCCATGGGAACTAACTGCGCGCCACTTTTAGCTGAT